>SMGT01012342.1:229588-249945 GCA_004794575.1 Lanistes nyassanus
AACCTCCCAGTATGTATACCACTAACAGTCTGTGACACACAACCAACCAATATGTATACCACTAACAGTCTGTGACACACAACCTCCCAGTATGTACACCACTAACACTGACACAACCTCCCAGTATGTATACCAGTAACACTGACACAACCTCCCAGTATGTATACCAGTAACACTGACACAACCTCCCAGTATGTATACCAGTAACACTGACACAACTTCCCAGTATGTATACCAGTAACACTGACACAATCTCTCAGTATGTATACCAGTAACACTGACACAATCTCTCAGTATGTATACCCCTAACACTGTGTGACACAACCTCCCAGTATGTATACCAGTAACACCGACAATCTCTCAGGCCTGTGTGGATGACAGCCAGGAAAACAACATTTCACCAAGCATACCAACTAGCCAACAAAACCAGCATTAAAAACAATCTTGCAGCAAGCATACCAACCAATAAACAATCCTGAAGCATTTTCATTGAACTAAACCATTTCTAAAACTATAAACCATATTATTGTTTTAAGTTCTTCAGTTTTCATATCTGCAGATACCACAAATTTATTTTCAACTGTATCATTTCTGCTGGTAGGCACAGGCAAACTGTCACACCGAACCCTGTCCACATGCTCCTTAATTTTATTAACTTCCTGTCATGTCCGAGTCAGTATTTGTATTGGTATAGTCTATGGCTTTGAATTATTTGCTGTTTTTTTTAAAAAGAAATTCCCTGACTTCCAGGACCTGCACAGCAAAACCAATTTCCATAGTTTTTTTCCAGGCCAAGAACACATCACCACCGGATGGCAGAAGCACTGGCATATTAGGCTTTCCATACACAGCAGCACACATGAGACTAGGTTGCCATGTACAGTGTACCAGAAGCTTCATGCAAGTACAGGAACTAAACAGTCCAGGCCTAGTGGTGTTGTGATTTCAGGCCAGCGCAACCCTACAAGAAACTGAAACTAACCTTGGAAATGGGTCATGTCGATGTTCTGCCAGTCACAGCTCCCCGCGCCGGCCAGCCGCATGCTCTCCTTCAGGTTGTCCAGATTGTGCAGCAGACCAGACGACATGTTGAGGAGACTCGAGGGGGGCAAGCCTGCACACAGTATCACACAACATCAATATCAATCTGTGTAATCCCCATGGGTTTACCAGTGTGAAAAACGTCTATGAACTGGGAGTTGTGTCCCTTAGGAACGACTCACTGGAGAACACGATGAATAGGGTTGGCAGATGTGGACAAGTAATCCACTATAAATAATACAGGAATTGTGTTCCTCTAAGTGAATGAGGAGAAAATATGTGTAAATAATATGTATTAGTGGTAAGCATCATCAATTGTAAGGATCAAGTATGATGTGCTCTATATTTAGAGTTACACTGTATCAGCAGTTCACAGCCATGATGCATGAAGCGGGAGGGTTAAAAGCGCAAGCCTGTGGTTTTTTCCTTTTTTCCCAATATTGCAGTCGGCGAGCCACGCAGTGAAATTGCCGCTGATGCGTCTTAATGTACAAGGCCACAGATATCCTTGTCTCATTCCTTTTCCTTCACCCTTTTTTCCTGTTTTCCCATCCTCCCGTCTTCTCTTCCCTCCTTTCATCCGTTGTCTTCTTTCTCTTTTCTCTCTTCAGCATAGTGTTCGTGCCCTAGTTGGACTGCTAGAGTGAATTAGGTTGACTGGGGTGGGCAAAACACGTTGGGGAAAAGACATAGGCATATAGTTAGTTTTAACAGAAATAAATCTTCTGGCGTTTGTGTTGTTTTCTCCCCGAGTTTGAAGTTTGTTTCATAGTTGGGGAGAAAGAGGGAAAATCTGAATGTAAACCTCAGCCCGAACTGAAAAATTCTTTTGTCAGTTGACATACACATCAGAAATTAATTCTTGCTGGTGTGTACCAATTACAACTGTATGACTGTCAACATTACACAGCGCGACACAGTATGAATGGTGATCTGTACACTACATCATGGAAAAAGACCAACTTCTATGCAGAGCGAGAGGAAACAAAAACTGGCCTACGATGTCTAGAGACCACCATACCTTACCAACAGACATGAAAAGCAACCACTAAAGAGTACCAGACGATACAAGTAATGACCTCTACGCTGTACAACAACCTCTGACAGCCATGAACTGTCAACTGACACAAACGACGACGTACCATTACATCGCACACACCCCACGCTCTATTACAAATATTACAAAGCAGACTGGCAATAACTGAAACAACACAGAAAATCCACAAAGTGCAAAGCAGAATGTTATGGCTAAAATTTAGACCACCTCCATAAAGGTGACTCGTGTGGCTCACGCAAAACCAGGATACCAAAGAATTTTTGGCCCGTTCTACACAGAGGTCATCTCATCTCAGTCCCATGACCTACAAAGTCATAAAGGAGGCACGTGATGCTGCTTCCAACAATCTCTGCATCCCTGGTCTGTTTTCTACCATCTGCAGCAGAGCTGGGATGCCAGGTGCTGTCCATTCCTTGATGCAGTCAAGCCAGCTTTTCCTTTGCCTTCCTCATCTCCTTCAGCCATACACTGTGCCTTGGGAGACGGTCATAGCAAGTGTCAGCTTCCATCTCTTGGCAAGGAGAGGTTCCTGCCAACCAGCCAGCCTGTCTAGTTTGTTGTGGACATAGACGTTTGTCTGAGGAGTTTGCAGAATCATTTGGTCTATAAAGGTTTCAATCTTGTCTTCTAACTCAGCTGTCAGGGTCCAGGCTTTCACAGCTATACAGCAGGATGGAGATCACTGGGGCTCTGCGGAGTGCAGTCTTGGTGGGGAAGATGTCGCTCCTCCATAATCTGTTGGGATCTGAAAGTGCTGCTGTGGCAATGTCAATCTGATCTTAGACTTGTGTAGTTGATCTTCTGTCTCTGGTCAGCACAGAGCCAAGATATTTGAAAGTTTCCACTTCAGGGCTTCAAACAGCCAGGCTTGAAAAGGGAGAAATTTCACTCCACAAAATATCCACTTTATTAACAGACATACACAAAATATGCAGTGTTTACATGAAAGGGGCACATACATTAAAGCTTTTATTACAATTACACATAATTAGCAATGGACTGTACCATGACAATCAGTTTAAAAAATGCACACTACACTATATATATAATACACATAGGTTGTTAAACCCAGAGTGGTGAAATATTTTTTTAAAACTTCGTTTCTCTGAGCAGACGATTTTTTAAAAAGGCAGAACCACATGCTGGTGATGGAAAAATGAGGATTTTTGAAGCCCTGCATTTCTTCCAGCTGGCCTTTACTGATAGTGACATCTGCATGTGCGTGCTTCTGTTGTTGACCATCACTGTACTTTTTCCAAAGCTGACCATTCTGTGAGCCCCTGTTTCTGTTGTTGACCATCACTGTACTTTTTCCAAAGCTGACCATTCTGTGAGCCCCTGTTTCTGTTGTTGACCATCGCTTTACTTTTTCCAAAGCTGACCTCCATTCTGTGAGCCCCTGTTTCTGCTGTTGACCATCACTGTACTTTTTCCAAAGCTAACCATTCTGTGAGCCCCTGTTTCTGTTGTTGACCATCACTGTACTTTTTCCAAAGCTGACCATTCTGTGAGCCCCTGTTTCTGTTGTTGACCATCGCTTTACTTTTTCCAAAACTGACCATTCTGTAAGCCCCTGCTTCTTCTGCAAGCCTGTCAGTTCCTGTGGTGTTTGGCTGCTGCCACCTACAGGGTCAATGTCATCAGCAAAGCACAGGTTGGAGATAACTCTGTCCACTACTGATATGATAGGTGTGTTCGTGGAGGGACTCACACATGATCTTTTCAAGGAGGAGGTTAAAGAAAACTAGTAACAGCAAGCAACCTTGCGGTCGGAAGCAGTCGCCCACCTGGCTGTTTGGAGACACAGCACTGCTCGAGTCTTTATACAGTGTTTCAGTGGTTTGCACTGGGCCTCCTTAAATGTTGTTCCTGGGTTCTTTGCCTCCCTTTAGGGGATGAATTACCTCCTCTACCTCCTCCTTGATTATAGGCAATGTCTGTGGTATTTTTTGGCCTATGTTGGTGTCAAGCAGGCTGGAATAGGCCTTGATCTGAAAGTTGTACAGCTCCTTGTGGTATTCAGTCCATCTGTTTTGGACTGCAAAACTTTCTGTCAACAGCTCTCCTTCCTCGTTCTCAACAACACTGGATCTGTTATGCTCCACATGTTCACATTGTTAACCCCTTTCATGAAAGATCTAGAACATGATTGCATCAGGTCTCTTGTCAAAGTTACCTTAGATGTACAAAATCTCAAATGCATAACCAAGGCTAGGTGCTAATAGAGACTGATTTTGGCTGACAGAAAGTAAACTTTTACCGAGATCTTTCAAGAGGTGACAAAATTGTAAAATTTTGGCTAATGTAACTGTCAGGTGCTGCAGTGCCCATCATCAACACATTTATTTTGATGGCTGTCATCACATGGGAGCTTAATTTTCCCTTAATGCATCATTCGTCATGCTCGCTCCACATGACTGCTGTTAAGGGGACAATGTGTGTAGGTGGAAATGTTATCACTGTATTAATACCTTTATAATATCTCACTGCAGTCAAAAGGCCCGAGCCCCCATCCACCCACAATCTGCCCACAAAGAACCACATAGTACAGTAAAAGAAAGGAGAATATTATTTATAACAATTACAGACGAGTATTTACAGAATGAAATATCTACTCATTAGAGGGACGACTCCCAGCTTTCTCTCTAGTTCAGCTCTTCTTCGTGTCCTCTGCCACTGGACACAACGCTTACTGAGGATGGTCAGCACTCTCCATGACTGCACAGCCACCTCACTGTGCCACACTTGTTGGTCGACCTGCGACCTCTGAACTCATTCCCCTCAAACTGTTACATGCAGCCACTCCAGGCCAGATCTCTGCTTCTGCATTAAAATATCGTCTTCTTTCCCTCCCTCGACTTCCTCCTTCGTGTTTTGGTTCCCTCTTCACCTGGTCAGTGTACATGGCTTCTCCACAGCAGAAGAACATGTGCAAAGACTTGCACACCACTCTTTGGGGAGTTCCAGCCCCCCACAGAGTACCCTCCAATGCAGCAACTGGGTTGCTAAAGACACATGTGGCCAATATTGGACTTCATACAAGCTGAGTGGAAGGGGACACTCCGCTCACTAGCAACCGTGACAAGACTTAACGACAACAGCCTTTAGCAGGATGTTCTCAGCAAAACCAGAGAAAAAATATTAACCTAGACAGACGTCTTCGCTTTTGATTGGACGCATTGTGTCAGACTCTGATAGTCGCTGTTCCTTTTTGGCTTGTTCTCTACTTTGACTAATCTCACATGCTTCACTGTCCAAAAGAGCATTCAGGTTACCTGCAACAAAGAAATGAGCCATGTTTTACTGCTTGATGATGAGTTGTATCCTAGCCAATGATTATCCAGCCCATTTACATGTGAACTCTCGCAAGTGAATACAATCATATTTATGTGGCAATGAATGTAGCAATCACAAAAATGACAGGGGCCAAATGTGAAGGATTCACACACATTCAACACTCTGAAAGTAAATGCAATTACAGATGTTGTGTATTTATAAGCAAATGAATGTGGCAAGAAACCAAAATTTTTGCCCTAAATTTGTGTTCAATAAATCATACTGTACCTCCACTCAAACTGCTAATTTTCCTGATTAGCTAGCCCTAACCCCACCTCCAAACAAAGAAATAAATACTCATCCCTGGTAAGGCCTCCAGCAGTGCATGCGTACTGCCCTAGTGGTGCAGTCTGACCACATGCATGGTCACCCTTCTGTCTCGTCTTTTCCAGCTAGAGAAAAGCAGAGAGGTTGGGTGGGCCCCCTGTGAGTCAGGGTATGACACTGAATGCAAATTTGGAGCAGAAATTTGCATTTGAATGTCATCATACTGTACCCCAACTCAAAGTGTTGAGCAGTACAAGACGAAGGCGGGTGACTAAATACCTAACAAAGGGTTACCATGTTAGAAGGATATGGCTGACCAGAGGTACTGTGCAACAACAGCAGCAGGCACCCCAACGGTACCATCCACCCACCGGCAGGAGACATCCCTTGGCTTCCACTTGAGCATACGCTCGCCAGATGACCAGCTGGATTCAAAGTGAAATGCTGGCTTTGGAAATCTCACGACTCCTGTCAGGCTGCAGTGAGAGAAAGAGTCATCTCAGGTGGGGACTGCGAGAACTGCAAGTGCAACGCCAGTACTCCAAGAGTGCACGGACCAGACATTGTTGTCTGAAACTGTGGGAGCGACCACAGAGGTGAGAGGTCTAATGATGAGTTGAGGTGATTGGTCTTCTGGTCTCTAATTCTTGGTCAGAAAGTCAGGGAGGAAGGCAAGTGAGATGGACCCATCACGCTCCTGTAACAGTATTATGTTTTTCACCCTCTCTATAGGCCAATGGCCTGGGAATAAACTAACTGATCAATCCTCCCTCTCTCTCTCACTCACTCAAAGTTTAAAGTGTTGTCTGCCTTAAGTAACCCACACTGTCAGTGTGTGAACTTTAGACTGCTCAGTACTCTGACTCGACTGTGCTCATGCATCTAGTCCTTGAAAACCTCATAACTGTGTGTTAATGTGTTCTACAGGCAAAGCCAGGAGAACACAAGCTTATCCCACCGCTGCCACCAAATGTAACGGGGTCGAGCGGTAGCGGGTCCTGTTACTTCCTTAAATGTGGAAATGGCTCTATCATCCCTCCACTCTGGACACAGCAACACAAGACGTCCTCACAGCTACATGGAAACTTTTATTTTCCCTCACGTCACTGTGAGAGTACAGCAGCTAAAAAGACGACCGACGGACTCAAAGCTCGCACTCTGAATCCACTCCTCCAATCAACTCTGACTGAACTGGTCGCGTCTTGCTCTTGTTACCCACGCTCCCCGCACATTGTCGCTGACCTTTCGCTCTCGCCTCCCGCTGACCCTCGGCCCTGACCCCCTTATGACTCTAAGTTGCCCTACCCTTCACTGGGGAAGCCTGGTCGCACCTAGATTACGTCACAGGGTTATGGTGGCCTCGGACAGTGAGTCCTTGGCCCTTCCCTGCACAGATACCCTTTGTTTCCCACTCTTGAGTAACAGACGACCAGTAAGGTGCAAGATGCTGCTATCCACGCCGTGCCGACTAACAGGGAGTTCAGGGGCTGGTCGAGCGGACGCCAGGGTGTTACGTAACCACCACCCGGCTACATCCCTTCTGGAGATTTGCATCCAAACCTGACAAAGCGCGCACCTGAGACCAGAAAAATCAAAAAGGCCGTCTTCAACCCGAGTGCTTCACGAGATGCCATGCAAAGAAGCTCATAGAGAGGGTTGCACAGTGCCTCTAAGACCAATTGAGGTCCCATTCTAGTAAACAGCAGGGAGCTCGAGGCTGAGTTGGAGCCACACCTCTGACGATGTCAGAGACGAGGGCTGGTGGGCCCTGGAGGGCCGAGCCCAGAGACCGCAGGATGTTGAGAATGACCACTAGCCAGACCCACACTGTGGACAAAGACAGGTGGAGATCAACTGCCAAAAGTGACAGATGGTTGATAAAATCCACCATTATAGGCCTGACTGGGTCTACGTGCTATGCACGGCACCAAATAACCCACCATCTCCAATGCGCATTGTAAACCCAAGTAGTGGAGCCTCTGCGGGCTGCCAAGAGGAACAATACAATACTATACACTTTATTAATCCCTTAAGGACAACTGCTGCCAAGAGGAACAATACAATACTATACACTTTATTAATCCCTTAAGGACAACTGCTGCCAAGAGGAACAATACAATACTATACACTTTATTAATCCCTTAACTCTTTTGTGACACAGGCTAAGACCTATGTAGAAACCATAGAGGACGCATAGATTTACACATTTAAAAAAAAATACTCCTTAAAAACTACCACACTCACTGTCACGTTATGAAGGGTTTTCTTCAGCGCGACTGTCTAAGCACTGTGTTGTTTTCATTGTATTTTTTTTACGTAGTATTTCATCCTTTCATTCAAGGAATTGTTGACACGGCAGTGACCCATAAAGTTATGTAGTAAAAAAAAGCAAGACGTCATGTGTTCTTTAATAAAATCGCGTAAGACTCAGGATTCTAGAACCAATGGGTAGATGTTAATTTGGTCGTGCAGGGGAACGGGAGAAACATTGGGGTGGATTTAAAGTCTTTTGGGAGTTTGGTCTAGAGAGACGGAGTCAGACGCGTTACCAGTTTGTGAAACTTGTTAACGGTTATCCAACAGAACAAGACGCGCTGTTAATGTAGGAACATTGTTCAGCGGTCACTGGAGGGAATTAGACTTCTCGTATGGACTTTACTCGTGCAGAAAAAAAAAAGCGTTTGTGGAAAGAAAGTGACGAGAAGCGAAACAGTCGTCTCATCTCAAATCCATTATCAACGGTCAACCGTTCGCTATATGCTCTACTATGAAGGCTGTATCCGTATAGCTACATAGTTAACTATTGCGGGACAACCGGATTAATTCATTACTCGCCGGGAGAAGGATTTTTACACTTCTGCAGTGAGTTATGTGTCAACTTTTCTTCATCTTATGAAAGAAGCATAAGATAATGCTAAGTCTTCAGTGGTGTAAGGCTTAACGGCTGAGTTGTCAGTATTCAGTATAGATCTGAAATCTATGAGGAACCAAGCGTTAACTTGCGACAGTTAAGCAAGGACATTTCAAGGACTAACGGACTAGCTGTACAATACATGGTTCGTAACCAGTGTTCCTGACGCCTTTGGACAAGCCCTATCTACTGAGTTCTACTAGCACGGTACAACTGGATTCACAGATTACCTTTGACCCTGCTACAGACTTTCTCAGATCTACGCTCGTCAGTCAGGACATTTGCGTCTCTACGAACTGCATCATCCGTGTCAACTATCCTATCTTGTTCGGGCTACTTCTGTGGGCCATTACCTAATGAGAACGATTTTGGATTAACTGTTCTGTTCTGGTTTTGGATAATTCATTTCCCCGCAAGTAGTCTTTTGCGTTATCACGCTATTTCATATGAATTTAATTGTATGCTAGTAGCATTACACATTGTTCAGAGAATTGTTACGTGTCACAAACTGTTGCTATCACGCACATACACACACACGCACTGTTACGTATTTGTTCAACTGCACCATTCTTTCCTCAGCTTTCATTTCTAATGTTTATTGTTCAATAAATGTGTTATCTGGTGGTGTACCTTTTGATTGAAAAGGTGAGGGTCTGCACTAGGCGTATGCATTTCGTATTTCTTCCCTAGAATTCCAGCACACCCCAGAAAACGTTACACTCACACTAATCTAGTTTACATGTTTAGAAAGATCTATTCTTCTACATTCCAATGCAAACAACACTTTTAGTTATAAATATTAAATAGTGCTTACTATTTGGTGCCAAATGTAGTCACTTTTTGCACACACACAAAAATTGAACCAAAAGGAGGTTTCACTGCTTGTACACTTCCCACAGGTAAATAAATCCAGTAATCAGGAGTATTCCACTTTGAATCTGTTGGTGAATGGTTCCACTTTGAATTAAAACATAATTCCACCCTTGAAGTTCACAAACTGTTCACATATCTGAATCCTCAGCAGTAACATCGCCACTTTGTTCAGAATGAGAATGAAATTGTGACCCCCCCTCCCTCCGCTTCTCTATCTTGTGGAATTTCCTCTTCCACATCTGTGGAAGCAGAGAAGTCGCAGTCACTGTCACTTTCTTCGTGAACATTGCTGTTACTACTGTCACTTTCCAGATCGTCTAAGGCGCTCAGGGCCGCACACAGATGAAAGGTTCTCTTCGCACGTGTTGCCATTATGAATGACAGAAGTAGACCGGCCAGTGACTACACTAAACCTCGTTTGGCAAGCCGAAACTGTTTCCGAAACTCATTTAGACAGTACAGGGGAAACAACCGATGATAGAGCTTTACAACGATACAAAGTTTACTTCCCTTATACCGTTAAATGCATCGCTGCAAATTTTTGAATCTGTCGGATGGTTTCAACCCGCGCAGCCTCTACGATCAGTCGGCCGTCGGTTGAAATCGCCTGCGGTGGCGTCAAAGAGTTAAGGACAACTGCTGCCAAGAGGAACAATACAATACTAGACACTTTATTAACCCATTCTGAACGTGCATCTTACAACGCGCGACGTCGCTGAAATATCAGCGTTTGGGCGATTTTTACCAATTTTTGAAAAATTGTAACAAAAAACCTATTAAAGTTAAAAGTATCATTCAAACATTGTTAGAAAGATAAATTTCAGTAGAAAAAGACTGTTCCTACCCGAAATCCGTCCGTTGCTGAAGCTTTGTGGAAGACTGTGTTGAATTACGTAACCAAGGTGACGTAAGACAGTTTTGAAAAAGTCCCACTAAAACGAAACACTCGCTGATTACAGCCGTTTGCAGCAATTGTAATCCATAAAACATTGTGGAAATTATCCATAAATGCCAGGGGTTTCCCACGAAACAGCTGGTATGGTTTTCAAACAATTCCAAGGCTTTTGCGGCACTTAGACGAAGATGGTGACCAACCAGACATTTTTTTCCCTTCTAATGAGGTGGCGTGCTCAAGAGAATAAAAAGTGCAAATGGCGTCTCCTTCCGTCGTTCAAGGGAGGAAACTTTATAGAGAAATGATTCTCGAAAAACACCAGTGACTTCCCTTGCCAGCAAATCGTTTTTTTTTTTGTAAAAAAATTCTTTTTTCAGCACCTGCAGCATCTGCTGGCCAACTAGTGCAACGGGTGCAAGCATTTATATACTTTACGCCAGCCAGCTAGCACAGTGGGGACGATGGGTTAATCCCTTAAGGACAACTGCTGCCAAGAGGAACAATACAATACAATACAATACACTTTATTAATCCCTTAAGGGCAACTGCTGCAGCTCCATGATACATAGAATATTTACATCCACACATGCCCACCCACACACTCACACGCAATCATAACCCAGTTCATTCCAAAAGCGAATGGCAGTCGGAACAAAAGGAAGTCTGCGTCTGTTCGTCTTACATGCTGGTGCACAGCGGCTGGACAGGAAATGTGGATAAGAGTGGACCGTGTGTGGGAAATAGAGCATGCTATACTGCCAATTAATGCCAAGAGAAAGCCTACAGACAATAGAATGGCATGTCCTATAGGGGCTGAGGGAAGCGAAGGGGTAAGGGAAGAGTGGGGGGGGCCTTTCAAAAACAGGGGGGAGGGGGAGTCATGAAATGGGTGGAAGATGATGGGGGGGGGGGCAGAGAAGGAAGAAATTGTAAAAAGGGTGGAAGAGAGTTTAAAGGAACACAGACACCTTTCTGTCAAGATGCTATACTCCTGTACATGCCACATGTTACACATCTTCCACCACAAGGATGCTAAAATTTTGTGTCGCTGAAGATAACATTCATGTAGTTCCTCAAAATACAATGCCTACCATCCCCCCCCCACCCCACTCACAGGCATACTTACCAGTAGAATTATCAAAGACAGATTTGTACAAGTTAAGAAACGAGCTGCTGAGGTCCTCAGGAGATGCCCCATCCATGCAGCCATCTGGCTTTTCCTGAAACAGATACAATCTATTTATTGCCATCGGAAACTCAAACCTTATAAAACTTACCCTAAAATAAAGTCGATTAAACTCTGTCTGGAATAGAGGAATTAACTGAAGTGTGTCCTCTTTACACTGTCGTACCCATAGGTCCATGTATAGTGAGTCGCTGAGTTCTCGGGCTATTCCCTACACTGGCTCTCTCACTTCACAACCACTCTCAAGTAGAGTACACTGGCTCTCTCACTTCACAACCACTCTCAAGTAGAGTACACTGGAACACTGATCTTAGTGTGCTCCTCTTTATAATTACAATAAATCTATACAGTATAGATCTATTAGCCAGAGTTTTCAGGCAAATCAAGGACACCAGAGTTTTTCTAAAGGTATCATTACATCAAATCACCAGATCTAATTAACCGGAATCTTCAGATGAATGCATTTCTACTGGTTAAGTATGCAAACAAGTGGCACAACCAGAATTTCCCAATAAGAGATTTTACAAGAAATTTTACAAATCCTTTCAGCTAAAATTTCAGGCTTTTCATTCACTCATATACGACAAGTATAGAACCAAGAAACAATTATGACTCAATCCAAGAGTCAGCAAGCAGACTCATATAAGCAATACCAGTCAGAGATTTGATTTCTACATCAGACAATCATGCAAGTGTGGGCTAGACCCAGAAATCAAATACGAGCTTTCCAGCTCTCCAATACTCAAATATTATGTATGACTGGCAACTAGTCCGCCAAAACCAATCTTTGTCTCTCAACTGTCACAAATAAACCTGACTTGTAAATACAAGATTGGGAATGTCCCAGGTATTTCCATTAACCCATTGTCCCCACTGTGCTAGCTGGCTGGCATAAAGTATATAAATACTTGCGCCTGTTGCGCTAGTTGGCCAGCGGATCCTGTGGGTGCTGAAAAAAGAATTTTTTGACAAAAAACTCGATTTGCTGGCAAGGGAAGTCACTGGTGTTTTTCGAGAATCATTTCTCTATAGAGTTTCCTCCCTTGAACGACGGAAGGAGATGCCATTTGCACGTTTTATTCTCTTGAGCACGCCACCTCATTAGAAGGGAAAAAAATGTCTGGTTGGTCACCATCTTCGTCTATGTGCCGCAAAAGCCTTGGAATTGTTTGAAAACCATACCAGCTGTTTCGTGGGAAACCCCTGGCATTTATGGATAATTTCCACAATGTTTTATGGATTACAAGTGCTGCAAACGGCTGTAATCAGCGAGTGTTTCGTTTTAGTGGGACTTTTTCAAAACTGTCTTACGTCACCTTGGTTACGTAATTCACCAGTCTTCCACAAAGCATCACCAACGGACAGATTTCAGGTAGGAACAATCTTTTTCTACTTAAATTTATCTTTTTAACAACGTTTGAATGATACTTTTAACTTTAATAGGATTTTTGTTACAATTTTTCGAAAATTGGGAAACATCGCCCAAACGCTGATATTTCAGCGACGTCGCGCGGTGTCAGATGCACGTTCAGAATGGGTTAACTTCTCTGAGTTCACTGCCTGGGAACCACTCAGTTCAGGGATTTTTCTGGCAGACAAAATACTTCAAAGTTCTTGGAAATGCTGTCTTCAATGGCGCTTTTTCCTGGGTACATTAAAAGTTTAACAATACAGCAAAATCTTTCTGTAGCGGCTGCTTCAACCAGCAGACACCTCGCTGCTACGGACACTTGAGCCTGGCACCAATCAATTTTCAACACAACTCCTCCCCCCCACCATTAAACAGGCAGCCACACTGTCTAATGCGAACAGCGGACAATGATTTTCAGACCTGACTGTATGCTCTACCAGTCCATAGCGGACACGGTCCTTCCACACGCTGTAGTCTGCAGCTCGAACCACAGAGCTATAGAGGCCCCGTTTGCAAGACATCGTCTGCCGCACAGCTATTTATTTCCTTGGCCAAATCACGAGCATGCCAAAGAAGAGGTTTCTGACAAGAGTGATGGTGATGTGTCACGGAAACGACCCCCCCCTCTAGCGTTCCCATGACAAGATGGAAACTTTTAACAACAAAATGGTGACATCTCCATTCACTGTCTCCCAGTGTTGCCATAATGTAGCAAGTTTAGTAGAGCAGCATTGTTAAACACAGATTAGTTTATTCATTTAGAAGTTGTAGTAAATTCCCATGCATTGTGCATGCCACACACGATCTTTTATAAAAGGGCTTTCTTTTAATCAATACGTTCTATACTTTCTATACATGAATATCTAGGACAACTTGACCCCATCGCACTAAATTCCCGCGCTCTTTCTAAGATCAGCGTGTAGATTTCGCGCCGAATTCGCTCAAGGTCCAACATCCTATTTTAGTATCAAGGTCTTTAGTGACGCAAACCTGCTTCGTACTTTCGCGCCAAATTCACTCAAGGACATGCAAGCTAAGCACTTTTCTTCTAGAACTTTCCATTTCTAGAAGCTTCTACAGACGAACAGACACGCACACCACTTGTTACACCCAATCACAGATAGGCACTTGTCCACGTGATCACCAAGACGCGTGGAGAGAAAGCGTCCTGTACCGGCAGTCACAAGAGAAAAGACGTGGGGAGTGATCTCCTGAGAGGCAAAGTTTTTGGCCTGAAGTATCAGGCAGTCTTCCTGCTTCCTGCTTGCCTAGTCAGGGCAGTTAGAAGTCCCCGAGGGAAGGGGAAAGTTGTTTAGCAGACTAAGAAGAGTCTGAAAGTCGTTTAGCAGACTAAGAGAGTCTGAAAGTGTTTAACAGACTGAGGAGAGTCTGTGTGTATGCCAGAGGGCATTAGTTCTCGAGCCAATGGTGGCGGAACGTATGTACCAAGGAGGGTACTTTGATATCAAGACTGTCGTCTTGAAAGCTTGCCTTTGTCGGAGCCGGTGTTAGGAGACCCGGTAAATCGTCGAATCGTTGCTGTCTTGCCCTAGGAGAGAAACCTACGCTCTGTGACTCCAGGCTAGAAGTTCCATCAGCCTGTAAGACTGTGAAGTCTAGTATCTTCAGTAAAAGAAACAGAAACTGTGATATCTAAAGATAGCCTCACCCGTCAGACGTTGTCCTGGAACTTGTTCGGTGAATTCAGAATCCGTATAGATCCACACCTCCCGCACCTTGGGAAATGAACGTTGTCTAGAAGAATTTTACCAGTGACTCGCCGAAGCATTTTATCTCAGTGGTTTGTTGTGAACTATAGTGAAAGGACTTGAATCATACCGTGGATTTGTTGTGCCTGTGTCAACGGATCTCTGTGGTGAGTGTGTTAAATCTTATACAGCTTAAATGTTCATCCGAGTGAATGACCGCATGAGACTGTAATTAGATCTCGTTGACACTTTTCATCTGATCTATCTGCTAGTGAATACTCGAATATAGTTTAGTGGAAGAGTCTATTCTGTTCTCAACTGTCGTGTATTGTGGTTTCCAGTAATTGAAGACTCTTTTATTTAATAACATTGTATTGAGGAGCTTCTTTACTGCGTGGATTTGAGTTTGACTTTGTTGAATAACAGTCAGAGAGCAAGGTAGTGTGAGTGACGGAGTGCTCACGTCATCCCCTATCCCCCTGTCTTTCCTTCACATGATGAAAGCAATGATAATGACGATTCCATCACCACCCCGTGTCATATCAACAAATGAAGCCTTGGGACATGAGGAGTCTATGATTGCTCTAGCACCACGCTCAGGGCGCAGCGATTTTCTCTTGGAAGCAACGTCCATGAAGAGTGTTAGACGATATGCACATTTCGCAGTGAGGCAAGAGGCACCAATCCCACATTTCTGACTTGTTCTTTGTATGGAAAAACCACACAAGCTGATCTCAGATGGCATTTATTGCTAATAATGTGCTCCTCCTGCCCCAGACGGCAGAAACACTTCTAAACAGCTATATAGCTTTATAGCTAGATGGCTATCCAAAACTCCAAGGTGCCTGTCAGTGGCGTCTACCAGCTTTCCTGTCCTTAGGATACAGGAGCCACCATGAGCTCCCAAGCAAAGCTGAGGGGTAAGCCACACTATTGTGGTATATGTCATGTGACATTTTAAAGATTTTCATTGGGGAATGTTATTGTGGAGTGCTATTTCAGCTCAGTCCGGTGGTGGGAACGCTAGTTTTTGGCAGGAAAGAGTGATGAAGAAATGTCTGAATTCAAAGGGTGCAAGCTGTTTTCCAGGATTCTATATTTAATAGCTAAAGGGAAAATATCAACGCTGAAATATGTGTACAGGTCCACCAGCGGGCGAAACCAGGCTGACTACACTGGTTCCAGAACTGAGTGGGCCAGAGTCCACTCGGTCTGGAGAACACAGTGTGGACGACTCAGGAGGTCTGCAAGAATATTGACAGAGCCTGTCACCTGTCTTGCAGACAGGAAGAAACCGTGGTTCTGAGCCCAGAGCCACAGATCTTCCGCCCGAGTTGACATTGCCGCTGAGTGGGTACCACCCTGATGGTTGATGTACGCCACTACAGTGGTGTTGTCGGAGCACGCAACTCCAAAAGGTTGATGTGCAGGCTCACCTCCACTTCCGACAATGCGCCGGAGGCGACATGGTGCAGGAAGTGAGCACCCCATCCCCAAAGGGAGGAGTCTGTGAAGACTTCCGCCACTGGAGGGGGGGGGGCATGATGGGAACGCCTGATGTCAGCCATGCAAGGTCTGTCCATGGCTGAAAGAGGGGGGCGAACGCTTCCGGTTCTGGAACCAGTGCATCCCACAGTTGAGAGGACTGGTTCCACCGTGCTGCAAATGCCCGCTGGATGGGTCGCAGGAACACCACCCCGAGGGGGACCAGAGGCACCATCAACACCATCGTTCCCACCAAAGATGCCAGCTGTCGTGCAGTGAGCGGAACGTTTGTCAGACTTGTTGCCAGAAGTTGGAGATGGTCGATACGTCTGGGTGCAGGGCGGACATCCAAGGCATGGTGTCGAACTCCATATGCAGGATGTGAAAACGGTCAAGGGACGGAGCTGCGACTTGCTGAGATTCAGGAAGAATCCCAACAGACGTACTTGGGAATGACCTCCTGCATGTGTGAGTTGCACAGGCCAGCATCCGCTGCGAGGATTGCCCAAACTTCTACGTACGCACGAAAGTGTATCCCCCGCTCATGCAGCAGAGCACAAAACTCTTGAGTGACCATGGTGAACACCCATGGAGCAAGGGAGAGGCCAAACGGCAGTGCTCTGAACTGGTAAACATTTGTCCGCCAGACAAAGTGCAGCTATTTCCAATGGGCTGGGTGAATCAGGACGTGGAAGTGCGCTTCATGCAGGATGAGAGACGTGGAGAAGTCACCCGGCTGGAGAGCTTCTCGAAATGAGGAAGGCGTCTCCATACGGAAATGGACTTTTCACAGGTAGCGGTTGAGGGAGGATAGATCTGGCACAGGACCAGACCCACCTGTCGCTTTCGGTACCATGAATAGACAACAGTAAAATCTGGGGCTGGAGGGGTGGTGAACCCGCTCCACCATGGCTGACTGCACCAGGATGGCCACAGGCAAGTCCAGCAGCTTCTGTTTTCGCCTGTCTGCCGGCAGACGGAAAAGAGGAGGGCAATGTGCCAGATGAAGGGGGGGGGGGGAGAGTGGTCTCCCACAACAGGCTGAACCCTACCCGAATCACACTCTGCACTCAGGCACCGTGCAGGCAGCGCCTCCATGCCTCCCCGGTGTGCAAGAGGCCACCTGCCTGTGGGGGGACAGGAACAGGAGATTCTAAGCCAGGGCCCCCCTATTGGGGGTGCTGTCGTCTACCTCAAGCACCATGACCCCAATCCCTGGGTGGAGGGGGTTGTGTGCCAAGGCCACCCTTAGACTGGGACTTGGGGCCAGGATGATGCTTCTTGGAAGCAGCTGGCCGTGACCCACCGGATGGGCACTTGCGTGGCTCCTTGGAGGAAAGTGAGGCCTCAAGTTGGCGCTTCCAAATGGCGGAAGCTAACACATCCGCCACCTGTTGGGTGTAGGGCCCAAACAAGGAGGACAGAACGATCAGCCCCCCACGCAAGTTGGTGGACAGAGGTCAAGGGATGTCTATCATGGCAGAGAGGAACATGTCCCGCTTAGCCAATACCAACGAGACCATGGTGTATGCAGCACTCTGAACAGAAGCTCGTAATGCACCCGCCAGCGCGTGGAAGCAGATTCACAAGGCTGTGAAATCTGCTTCTGGGCAGAAAGCTCTGCAGCCCTCAGTGTAAATGGAGCGTTCCACTGTGAAAACTGCCAAGTGCATGCATATGTATACATGTATAAGATATGGTGTGTGAGATATATGAGCACCTCATGATTAGTCCATTTGGCAGTCTGTATAAGATATGGTGTGTGAGATATGTGAGCACCTCGTGATTAGTCCATTTGGCAGTCTGTATAAGATATGCTGTGTGAGATATGTGAGCACCTCGTGATTAGTCCATTTGGCAGTCTGTATAAGATATGGTGTGTGAGATATGTGAGCACCTCGTTATTAGTCCATTTGGCAGCAAATCATCGTGATGAATTCTCCAATCAATATATAATCCATCTGGCAAATTGTCTATCAACATATAGTCTGTTCAATAAATCCTCCCAGACTGTTAGGCCAAAAAGAAACTTACTGTTAATAATTTACACGTAGGCCTTGTGTGAAGGCAATTATTTGCAAAAAGACAGGCTGCCCCTTTTCTGGTCACCAGTGCTGACAAGCAAGTGACTCTTTCTGAAGAATAACCCCCAACAACATCTGTCATGAGATAGAACTGCTTAAAGTGTAGCTTGTGGATAGCTCCCGTGCCGGAGATTGCCGAAAACTTTAGTGGGGAGCAAAAAAGCAGAAGTGACGTCATTTCGAGTAGGCGCAAGCTACACGTACTGTTGTTTAGTCTAGACCAGGGTGTAGCTTGTTACAGTGGGTTCATGAGAATCATGGTGCGACTCATCATCAGACTGTTCATATGATAAGGAAACAGAAGCTGGAGGAAGAGATTTACATCCATTATATTCTATGTCTGAGACATTAGCTTCCTGGAATGGTGAGAAGAAACATTCTGTCCAGCCCAACGACACTGATCATGATAAAGACCGCAATGAAAACACGGTGCACTGACATGCTCAGATTCTTCGTTTTCATTAGATAACTCCAACAAAGATACTGGCAGCGCTCACACATAGCCGTGTGCAGACGCCTGTGCCCAAAGGGAGCTTACCGTACCTAAACACGTAGCAAAGAGAGGGCCGAAAGAAAGGAATTTGGCAGATCCTCAAAAAAGATCTGCCCGCCAAAGATCTTTATTAATTATAATTTGCACTTTGAGGATTTCATGTATTTGTCCTATGTTGTGTTCGTTGTTGAATCCTAGTTGTCAACACATGCTTAGTGAGCGGGTTGACTTCATTAACATGGATTCTCTGTATGCACACGTTGTGCACCGAGGGCTAGCTGTGTGAAGAATAGCGCCGTTATAAAGAAAGGGATGGCAGATCTTTTTTGAGGATCTGCCAAGTTCCTTTCTTTCGGCCCTCTCTTTGCTACGTGTTTAGGTACGGTAAGCTCCCTTTGGGCACAGGCGTCTGCATACGGCTATGTGTGAGCGCTGCCAGTATCTTTGTTGGAGTTATCTTTCGATAATTTAAGCGCTCTGTCCTCATTTGTTCTTTATTAATTCATTTTCATTGTTTAATGTTCTGTTTTGATTACTAGTAATTGTCATTATTGTTCATACTCCTTATGATCTATCTGTTGCCAAAACAAACTGTCAATCAGAATCGGTGGAATAAAAATCACAGTTCAGACACTATACCAAATCATGTCAATGGCTTGTAGCTGTAGGCAGAATATAAAGGAAATATTTACAGGAATTTCTAACTCGTGACTAGGAATCAACCCATGACAAATCAGTGAACCAATGTTGGGTATTATATGGTAGCAGGGTAAGTTAATTCTGTAAGTGAGCAAGTGTGAAAAGATTTCAATAGTACTGGTAGTGTAATATAGATTCAAAATAAATTTGCTCGGAAACGGGTCAAGTTCCAAATAGGTCAGTATTGTAAGATATGCATGCGATATATAAGTACTCTGTCCTAAACTGTTTATCCTCCTCATTAAAATGCTCTGAACACACTAAAGTTCAAACTTTATCGAAATCTTTTCTCTTAGTTGGGAAAAATCAGTTCCATGCTGCCCAAGATTTTAAGGAAAGCACTCAAGAGAAAAGAAAGTCAGGAAAATAAAGTCAAAATAAAAAAAGTCAACAGCCAAAAAAGTTAGTCTTTTACTCCCCCCTCCCCCATCCATCAGGAAAGAAGTCAAACACTTGTTTTAACTTTTTCCTTTTGACTTATTTCTTCTCAACTACCTTTTCTCATGGTCTGCCAAGTTCCTTTCTTTCGGCCCTCTCTTTGCTACGTGTTTGGGTATGGTAAGCTCCCTTGGGCACATGCGTCTGCATACGGCTATGTTTGAGCGCTGGCAGTACCTTTGTTGGAGTTCTCTTTCGATAATTTTAAGCACTCGGTCCTCATTTGTTCTTTATTATTCATGTCTCTTTATGTTAACCGAAAGAGCATGCAGAAGTGTCTATGTACAGTGAGGAAAAATGTAAGATGTGTCTGTATGCAGTGAGGAAGAAAGCAAGATGTGTCTGTGTACAGTGAGGAAGAATGCAAGATGTGTCTGTGTACAGTGAGGAAGAATGTAAGACGTGTCTGTGTACAGTGAGGAAGAATGTAAAATGTGTCTGTGTACAGTGAGGAAGAATGTAAGACGTGTCT
>SMGT01012343.1:0-19333 GCA_004794575.1 Lanistes nyassanus
CCTAGTACAACTCCCTGAAAGCATTTTATAACAATCTTTTCAGGGGGGTTGTACATCAATTACAGTGATTGGTCTCGAATTAAAAACATTAAAAGATGCTGCCCACCCCCACCCCCACCCAGATGGCTAAAAGGTGTGAAAATTCTGCATTTGAGATGACGTGAAGGGACTGATCCCGTTAAAGTACGTCCATGCAGTTTGTCACGTTTCCAGGAGAGATATATGCATATGCATGTAACCGCGCCACCACTTTGAGCCAAATTAAATTATATTAATAATTTTATCAGCCTCATGGGTTGTCTGTGTACAATACTACATATGGCCGCGTGTGTAAAAAAAATTCGGCCCTTGCGTATGTGCGTGTTGGTTGTTCGATCTTGCCTTGATGTCGCATGCGTATTCGTTGCGGGGCGGGGGGGGGGGTGGGGGAATACGGGATGAATTTGGAGGAAGGGCTCTCTACGTATACGTTTATATGTTCTGGCTGTAGCATAGGTGATGGTCCCTGCAGCATGCTTGTTGGTCTTTTTTTCTTCTGGTGATCTGCGGTAGGTCGTTGTCCTTAAAATTGTTGTTCGATCTATACAGACATGTATAAAAAATATAATTACCTGTTCCAAAGTCAATCAGTTGAGCAGGAAAGGAACGCGGACCGATCAACATATGAGCCGGCATCCCCGAACAACGGCCAAGTGTGACTAACATACTTTAGATCATTCTCTTACACATTTTAATTTTATGGTCAGACTAAACTGCCGCCCAAGGCCGACAGATCTTGATATGATTCCTGTTTATCTCAGTCTGTTATGTTTTACTTTAGGTGTTATTTCTTTGGCCGGTATATACATATTGATTAATTTTATACCCTCTAAAGTCTGCAGTGTCAGTGCCGGATCGGATAGGAACGCTTGAGGGGGTACGTAGAGTTAAAAAAAAATTGTAACGTACTGTACCCAGGCAATCTAAAAGTATAATTACGGTTGCTATCGCGACATTAGCACCATGCAGTTACTTCTCTACTTTCTGAACAGCAGGATACTTGTATTCGGTCTCTTCTATATGGATTCTGTGTGACCGCGCGCGCATTGTGTGATTGTGTACGTCTTGTGAGCGCGCGCAAGGGTACCTATACGTGCACGTCTCCTTGCGTGTCTGCGTGACGTATAGGTCGTTTGTATCTTTGTAAGCCTCTGACATAAATTATACTCAGATCGGAATTTCCCGTAGTGACTCAAATTTACATGCTCGTACTTGACCCCCCCCAAAAAACCCTATCATGTGCGATTTGAGACATCTGTGATTTACCAATTGCCAGCGTCAGCTCGAGGAGGTAGTTTTTTTTTAAATCTCAATATTCCCAGCATCTGCAACCCCCACAACACTACTACTAAAAATTAATAAGGCTTTTACTTGTTTTAGCGTGATTATCACCAATTGCTCTTCTACTTTCTGTACAGGAGAATGTTATTCATAATTGCGTATCGCCATGTACTGTTGCACGCAGTCTCAATGAATTGCATCACAAAGCTTGTACTAGAAATCCCAAGAGCAGTCAGCTTAATTTTGTTCAAATGAAAGCCTTAAAGCCATGATTTAATAAATCGATAGCTTATGGACTTTTTGTGGCTGATATATCGACACATAGGCAGAATCTGAATCACCCAAGTGTGTACCAAAAAAATAAATGGCGACGTGTGCAGCACAAGGGGAAGCTACTTCTAATTCTTACCCTCCAAGTTCGAGTCAACGCCGAGCTTGTTCCCTGCGCTGAAAGGTTCTGCGTTCCCGATGTGAGTCAAGTTATACAGAGGGCTTCACTGTTATTGTTCTACCGCCATTTGTTGCTGTCCATTACAAAACCAGTGGGTTGTGGAGTGGCTCAGTGAGTGATTTTCTTTTAGGACTTGTGAGAGCATGTGCTTTCATTCCTTCCAAGGTTATGATTATTCAGTCTCAGTTTCTCATTGAATGCGGTTCTAATCTTTGTAATTTGTTGTTGTACAAACGGCCAGACGATAAAAGATGTTTATTGTTTGACCTAATAATGTTTATTTTACGTACGTTGTGAAGTCGGAGGTCGTTCTTTACGATACGGAGAGTTATTCAGTTTAAAAATTTGGTGGAAGGAGAAATACTGTGTACTACTGTGTACACCTGATCTCATTCTTCACTTCAGTGACGGTGAACGCGAATTTAGAGATCTTCATTAGAGTAGTTCGTATATTTGTATCCATATTGTGAACAAGTTCTTCAGATAAAACATTAAATACGGATCAAAATAATATATTTTCTTCCAAACGCTATCCATCTGTTGTCATATCAAAAGCTGGAGAAGAACCATTATTCTTTGCAAAATTGCAATGAAAAAGATTGGAAGATGCCAAGAGACAGAAGTTAAAGACAAACATCAAAATTAGGAAGTAGATTACTGTAATGATTAGTTCAAATTCCTCTATTATGATACTTTTCCACCCATCTGTGACTGAAGGACGATCTATAACCCAACCTGTGTTTCGTTCATCTCTCCCTCTGTGTGTGTGTGTGTTTCGTTGTTTTCACTGAGTATGTGCCTCGTCCGCGCGAAGTGTGCATGAAATGTGTTCTCGTGCGTTACAAATCCACATTTTAGTATTATTATTTATAAATTTCAGTCATCTACTTCATGATTAATACATTATTGGTTAATTGCAGACACAGCGGTGTGTTCACAGTTAATTGCTTCAGAATGAGGAGGATTATGCTGTATGAACGAGATGCTCATCTTTTTGACGAAGAGATGCTGCCAGACAACCTTGACTATTTTATTCGCCACAAGGATACATTTAGACGTATGTGGCTGGAACAGGTTAGTGCTTACTGATTTCTTTCTCTGATCTGACCTGCATTCATTACTTGGAAGTTTAAATTTTTAATTGATATATATATATATTCTATAGCACAGCAGCTTATATCCATGATACATTGAAGTGATGTTTTGTTTCATGATTTAAAATCTGCAAGTGCACTTGATCAATTTTGTTTTTGGTAATGTTCTTTTGCACATCTGTTCTCTCTCTGAGTCTAGGGGCCTGGCTAGCTCAATTGATGGAGCGGCAAGACTAGCAGATGGAATGTTTCTGGTTTGAATCCAGGTGTGGCCAGGGATCATTTCCTGGCGTTATACATTTTGCAAACTCCATTTGGCCATCTCCCCACACATTGAACTGCCTGTCCGCTCTGGCTATCTTACTGGAGCTACCAGTCTGGGGGTTCTTTCAGTGCATAGCCTAGTAGAAGAACCCTGCCCCTCTCCTGGTCCATTGTCCTGATATGCACCCAGTTTTTGGCGGGACGTTAAGCAACTAACAACCAGCCAAAGAACCAACCAACTAACCAACCTGAATCTCTTTGTCTTACTACTTCTCCTCCCTACTACTGTCCGTGAGCAAGTGAGTGAAAGGAAGAGACTTGAGTGAAAGAGAGATGTAGATAGTTGGGGAAAGGAGTTTTCATTGGCATTTATACAATGCCACTTGAAAAACATAAATTTCTATTCAATTGAAACTAACTTCACTGTCAGGGACCAAAATACACAATAACTCTGTGTATACTCTGATGATGCAGGTCTCTCAATTTCTTTGGTTTTTTTGTGTGTGTGTGTGTTTTTTTAGGGAAAAACCTTCTGGTCACGATTTGTCTTAGTATTCAAGAACTACATCATACGCTACTCACTGCTGGGTGAGCTGCCATGTGACTCATCACAGCTGCATTCTGTCTTGAACTTCGCCTTTGTTTACATCAGCCAGAACTTTGTTGAAGGTAAAGTTATTTTGCCAGTGGCCCCAGTGATGTGTTCTGGTTTTTCAGATAGATGCTGATGTGATTAAATAAGTGGAGTATCAGGAAAGGACATTTTTTACTGGGAGAGAAAACTTTTCTTTCCTTCCCTTCCCTCCCTCCCTCCCCTCCCTTCCTCCCTCTCTCCCCCAAAATGTTGACATTCAGTTACATCCCAAAAAGGCTACGTTTCCATTAATTTCTTTATCTGTTTTATATTGCATTAAACTGCAAAATTTAGCATGCAGCATGTGTGTGTGTGTGTGTTAAACTAAAGGAAAATTTAATTTTGTTTCCTTTGCAGGGAAAGCAAACCAAGCGAAGAATCTGATCTTAAATATTGCTGCTCTTGGACAAAACAAACATAAATATGTGTTTCTTGATTCAAAATCACTATGTAAGTATTTTTTTAAGCCTTAAAGTAAAACCCTACAATTTTTATGGCTAGTTTTGAGATTTCCCTCTCCAAAAGTTTTGAAAAATAAAAGCCTCGGAGTTTTTTGTTTTTGTTTTTGGTGTAAGCCTTTGTATACAGAACCATACACAAATATTTAGCTTGTTTGCAGGTATAAGTTATTTTATAAAGAAATCTGTTTTCACATGTGCACAGAGGCACAGCTCCAGCCAGAAACTATTCATGTGTATGCATACCTATATAGCTAGTACGTCTGTACTATCAATTGTAGATATAGTCTTGAATTTTGTTGTATTTTATTTTACAAATTTTTTTAAAATTTCAGCAAAGGATCCTTTTTACACCAAAGAGACAAGGTAAAAAAGAGAATACAATTCTTATAAATTTCATTGCTGTAAGTGTAATACACTTTTTGTAAACTGTGAGTTTTTAAGTTTTCTATTTCAAAAAGTCTTTCATTGAGCATCAGTGTATTCTGTTATAAAAATAAACTAGTTAGATGATTACTCAGCTTAAATGTACAGATTTTCAAGAATGTCAGACCTTTACATTTTGAAAGTTTCCCTCATCAACTACAAGATAGTGTGGACAGTCAGAGAGTGCTTGATAGTTAATTGCAGATAACGGAAAAAGTAGAAACACTTTGTAGTACCTTGCACTAAAGTTGTTTTTAGCAGTATTGTATGCAGATAAAAGGAATGTGTGTGTGTGTGTGTGAGGAAGAGAGAGGAGGAGAGAGAGACTGCAGATGCATATGCACACCTGCATTTGTGTATGCAGGCATAAGCTTTTACAAATTGTTTATCCAAATATTTATTACATGTAAATTTATGTGGTTGATTTTGTTTTGTCTCAGGGATCTGTTCCGAGAATTTTTTGGCCCTGCCAATGAAAAAGCATCCTATGTTAAAGTATGTCATCTACTTGATGCACATTGTTTGGACTATGTAAAAATATGTCACATTGCATCAGTTTTGTTTTTCTTCTCCAGAAAAATAATTTTTTGATTATCTAAACAAAGTGTACATGTGATCAGAATATGCAGTGCAGTCCACCTGAGTCCAGTTTATGTGACCCACTTTGCTCTTTGTCTTTGGAAAACCCTTTACTGACTTAACAGAAGACCAGGAGTTTGCATCCATGGACCATTTACCATGTGAATATTACAAACAAGAACAAATGCAAAAGACCGCAGCTCATTTCTTCAGCAGAAATTGGCAGTGGTTGACTATGCTGATAAAAGAACAGCAGTCAAAGTTCTCTGCTTGAAGGGCAAAGAGAAAAATTTTTATCCTGTGTTTTGTCTTCGGCATCTCACTAGAAACCCGTTTAGGAAAAGCCTTATAAAGGCGCATGCCCCATGCCCATAACTTTTGTGCAGATGCGCTTAGGTAGACATTGATGGAGAGGGGGGCAAAAAGAGACACATTTACACTTTTACATTAAAAAAATAAATATACATATGTGCAGCTATCTTGTTGCATACTTTTTTCCCAAATGTGCAATTTAAAAATACATAAACATGGAGTCATCATCTCTTTTGTTCTTGTTCTTTTTGTAAATACACATGGTCTGTGTGAACATTGTGTAATTTACATCACGATATAAATATCAGTGGCATTTATATGCCATAAATCCCTCTGCACTGCACTTACTTAATTATATGTACGTTTACCTTGTTTGGTTTAGATTATGATCCATGAGCACTTTGTCTTGTCCTCCAAAACTTTTGTTAAGCAATGTGTCAAATGTGGACTGTTTTTAAGTTTTTCTACAAAAAATTTGGACTGTTTAAAACATGCAAACAAAAAAGTCACAATTATTTATAATCTATATTATATGTTGTTATAATCTGCAAACTTTCAGTGAAAGAACTGTGTGAAAATAGCTGCTTTTGTGGAATGTTAATGTCTTCATGAAAGTTTAAGAGAAGTCAGTGATGAAAATCTTTATCTTCAGGTATACTTACTAACACCTGTCTACATGCGGTTTGGTGGAAGTGTGTGCCGCTGTCTGGAGCAGTGGAAAGACGCAGAGGAATTGGACTCAGCAGATGATTCTTATTGGACACCTCCTGTGTCACTAGACGTAGAGGCGACAAATGAGTCGTCACTTTTATGTCCAGTGCACTTGGAGGACTGCAATATGAAGTATTACCAGGAATACATAGCTGGAGACCCACGGGGACCAATTTTCCTCCCCTACGAGTGGGGGCTAGGGAATCCACGGATGGAAGATCCTGACAACCCACTGTTTGACACCATGGCAGCTTTGATGCCTGATTGGCGATATGGACTGACTTGCAAAAAATTCCAGGAGTTTGTGGCATACTGTTCTTCGAAATATGTGACCCCAGAGAAGCAGTGCCCAGAATGTCGGACGATCACCAAAAGGTGGCGCAGAAAGCTCAAGAAGAAGATGAAGAAACAGACGGTTGCCCAGCACGATCCGTCGGCACCCTGCAGCTGTTCTTGTGCAGTTGCCACGTCAGCAGCTAGCATGGAAGAGACCCTCAGCCAGGTCATTCCTGATGCAATTAAACCTCAGATTAAAAAAATTGCGAAGATCAGTGGGGCAGCAAACAGGTGTAGTTGCAGCTGTCACCATAGTGCTCATAAATTAATGCCATTGCCAGAGGCTACCATGGAGATGGGCACAGGAATGTTAGCCAGATTTGAGGCAGAAGGAAAGAACAACTTTTCTGTTCGAGAGAAGCGGGAGAAAAGAGTATGCTTCACAGCAAACTCTGTGTCTTTTAAGCGCAAACAAGACATTTTGGTACCATCAGACAACAATGGGAACTTGGATCTTTCTGTGATTTTTGACATTGTGCAGAGGCAGGATCCTACTACGAGCTGCAAGGAAATTAATTTAACTATTTCAAGTGTTGTAAGTATCAACATAAAATGTTCTTCAGTTTTTCAATGTGTGATTGCATGAATGTTTTTGGTGGATGTATGTTGTGTACCCACCTTTAGTATCCTTCAAGTTTTTAGTGGGGCAGAAAGCTGGAAATGCCTGCGTAACTCTATTCATATACACATGTACGTGGGTATATGTGTTGGAGAGACGAGTGTGCGCATGTATGTAGGGGGTGGGTTAATTATACCTGTGGGAAAGTGGATGCCCGAATGATTAGAGTGCTTGTCTGAGAACTCGAAGATCCTTGTTTACTAGCTGCACCACACTTACCCCAGTTCACCCAGCTGCGAATGGGTACCTGCCCATAGGTCAGGAAGGGTAAAACAGTAAAGGAGAGGAAATGGGCACTGCCCTTATTGTGCTGGTAAGTTCCACAGAAAAGCACTCAGTAAACAGATGAATACTAACCATGCAGATGCCAGTGTGAGTGCTGGTAGGTGGATGCATAGAGAAATATTATATACAAATGCACACATTACTGAATATGTATTTTGTCACAATTGTTTTCTTGAAAAGGCTGAAGTTCTAGGCTGAAGCTTTGTTATTCACTAATGCTTGAGTTGATTTACTTGAGACTTTGACCACTGTTTTGACCAGGAACCAGTGAAAGATGGTGATCCCTCCAAACGAGACGGTTCATCCTTGTTGGTGCAAAAAATGGACTCTTCGCCTGCCTTAGAGATGTTCAGCCATGAAAAGTTAGCTCGTGTTCTTGGCAGTTTGCCTCAGCAGTGTGCGTGGGCTGAAGGCTCAAAGTGGTGTGCTGTCTCCATTGACTATTCCTCAGCTGTGGGTCCTGGCAAAGCTGCGACCAATTTTGTTGCAAAGATCTCCAATATTCGTGTAGATTTTGCTAAAGCACTAATGGAATCTTGTGAGTATAACTTTTAAAACTGTTTGACATAGGAGTACTTGAGTGACCCAGACACTGTGTTCAAACATTCTCATAAAACCGTGCAGCAAATTTGAAATTAATTTCTTTTTCAGGTCTGAAGTCCTTTCGTTGATAAAAATTGTAGCATTTAAACTTTGTGGACAGTTGTGATATGCTATTCGGCACTTTCAAAAAAGAAACTTTTTAGTCTGTGACTGAAAATGTAAAAAATAATAACAGCTGTGTTCAGTGGGTACAGTTTAGTATGGGTATATAGTTGCTGGTACGGGATGCTGTTTTCTGTCTTTGGTAGCTATAGTTGATAAAACTGTAGCAAATATTCATCTTGCAGCATTTATTCATTGCAGCAGTTAAGTGGGTGTATATATGTTCTGTAGTTTTAAGATGATGCCTGTTTCTTTCTGTCATTTCTGTCACACCCTTCTTATTCCTGTCTCGTTCCTCTTCCCTCCCTCCCCCTGCCACATTCCTCACTCATCATTGTTTGATGTTATTTGTCAGTGAGTGATCTATCATGAATAGTTCCCAATAAAAAAAATTAATAACAACTCACAACAAAATGAAGAGCAGTCAGGCAGATCTGTCAGCTCAGGGAGAAGTGCTGCAGAAACGTTATGGTGAATTAACTGCTGGAGGTTTTTTTGTTTTTGTTTTTTTTTTTTGCAGTATTGCAGTACATAGTACAGCGCAAAAAGAGAGACTCAGCAGGATGGACACTTCAAGAAGATGACATATTTTTGCTGTGTTTGTCATTCAAACATCAAGTCCGAAAATGTGTTGGTGCTGTGTTTTCTGTCTACACTGGTTTAGATCTACTAGATGCTTTGACTGCCATGGAAGAGAGAACTCTGCAAATTGGTCCTTCTAAAGTGAGTTTAGTTTGGAGGGAACTTTGAACTTTATTGATTCCACCTTTTTAGGTCATATCACGGGGGTGGTAACAAATACAAAGAAATCGCCAGGTCGGTAGCCGACACATCCAGCGTTGATAGATACATTTTTATATAGCGGGCTACGTGAACAAACTACCAGAGAAGCTTACATTTACACACAGGAGCTGTTTTACACATTGTGCCTGTCGAGCACACATAGGAATATGTACAATGTATGTATATATACATGTATAAACAAAGCCCACTGATGGTACTCCAGTCTTTGGAAGTTAAGAAAAATGGTAACAGTCGGTGATTTCCATGTGATTTTGACCGTTACAAGCTATCTATTAATTTGGCGTAAGTTTTTCGAACTGTAAAGGCTTTGTACAAAAAAGATGAAATTTGCGTGATGCTTTCGCCAGTTTTTTTTTTTAAACCGATTTATTTTTGCTAAGCAAAGGAAAAAGTGCCCTATTTTCTCGTATTTGACAGTAGTGTCAAATCTGTATTTTTGTTTAAACTCCTGATATTTCATTATTTCCGTTGTCCTTGAGTGCCCAGCTGGCAGTATATTTGGAAGAGAGAAAGTATTAGTCACCCAGTCAGACTTTGTGGATGCACGTCCTGTTTCAGTTAGTGTGAGGATGCAGATTTTGGCTTAAGCCCCATTTATTGCCTGGCATGGATGTGCGCATGCATCTGTGTTTGTGTGCTGGAAGGTGGGGGTGGCACAGGCAGTGGCAGTAAACTTGGTCACAATGGAAAATCCCCTTATGCATCATTTTCATTTCCCATTACTCACACATCATTTTAGAGACTCATTTTTCTTTGCCAGCAGTTTTAATGCTAAAGGATTGACATCTTTCAAGCAAGCATTAGGAGAGACTGTTTAGAGTGCAAAGTTGTGAGAGAACCTCGAAACTTTGCAAAATGTGATGTGTAACGGCATTTTAAGGCTGTTTCATTTATAGCTACCATTCTTCTGTGATGCTTGGTGCCGAGAGGAGAGAGAAAAGGTGGTTGGTGGGGGGGGGGGGTTGAGAGAGGAGAGTATGTATTTCGTGAGAAAGAGTGCAAGGGGTGAGAGAAGAGAGTATGTATTGAGAGAGAAAGAAAGAGAGCAAGAGATTTTGTTTCCTTTGGAAACCCAAATCTTTCAAGAGCATAGATTATTTTTTCTTTAAAAATAAAATTATGCATGTGTTTATAGGTAGAATTGCATCTTTATAATAAACTGTTCTTTTTTTCTCTCTCTCTCTTAGGTTAATATGGATTGCTTTAAAGGGAGGATTAATTTTTCATCCACTGAAGAAGTTACTTCTAAATTTAGTGAACTTTCAGTGGCTTCACAAACAAGAGATTTTTCTGGAACCACTGACAGTAAACAGTATTCACATGTTTCCTCTCAGACTCAGGATTATATACCTCATCCGGAGATGATCCTTCCTGCACCTTGCACTATAGTTAGGCCTAAAATTAAGACAAACAGGAAAAAGAAAAAGGACAGTGTTGGTCCCTTGGCATCACAAGGGTCAAAAATAGCGATGAAATCCCATGAAGTGGGGTGGAGGAGTGGTGGTGGGGTTTCAGCACTACAGAGAAAGGCTATGCCTCCGAACTTGCCTCCAAATTTTCCTAAGTCCAGTAATGAAGATACTATCTTCTGGACTTCTGGGAAGAGTGCCTTCATCATGGGCAACGACAAGGACATGGCAGAGATTATAGATTACATGCGTGCAGCTGGGAACAAAGTAATGCCTCAAGCATCGCCATGGGCTTCTGGTGTAACCATTAGTTCTGATGCAGATAGCGGTAAGGAAAGTGGTGCCATGTCATCCCTTCTCTCGGGATTGGGTGGAGCAGCTTCTGTGGGTGGCACTCCTCCTGGCTGTACATTTTCATCAGCGAAGTCAAACCCAACAGCAGTCAAAACTTTGAGTGATTCTAAGTCAAGTGCGTCTGCTTCTAAAAAGAGAAGCAAGGCTGCAGCTAAAAAGGGGAAGATGCAAGAGGATAAGGTGGTAACTAGTCAAGGGGATGCACATGCGATGTTATTTTCTGGTTCTGCAGAAGCTGGATTGCAGGATTCAGATTCCAAAACGTCTTTCTCCCATCAGGCAGAAGATGTGGGAGTGAATGCTAGTGAATCTAAAAGAGCTGTGGAAGACATATCTCAGGGCAACAGTAACAGTAAACTGGAATCAAACAGCGTTGGTGACACTGTCATGTCAGCACCTGGCGAAGATCATTTGGGCTCTGACATTTCAGCTTTTGCCTCTTCCCAGAGCAGCGATGTCTCAAGTGCTGCAAGCAACAACCCAAATGCAGCAGAAAATGTTGTCATTGGTACAAAGAAGACTTACAGAGACTGGTCATTGAAACCTCTGCGTTCATGTGCAAACTGCCAGAAGCAAGAGCCAAGACCCAAGACATACAGCAAGTGCCAGAGGTGAGAATTGATTGATGTACATGTTATCTACCTTATGACTATGAGAGAAGGGGCCAAAGATACATACCTGGCTTGTTCAAGTTGTGACGTCAGGCATGCGTACAGTCTCATTAAAACAGTGTCATTTATAAAAGGCCACAAATGAATGTACATGTAGAGTTGATCCCCAGACTTGGCAGACTTGACAGACTTGACAGATTAAGACCCTTTCCTAGTGCTGCTGCTATTTTAAAACATTATTCCTCCTTTAAATGAGTATTCTGTTTCTACCAAACTCTGTCTGACGTACTATTGTTACTCTCACAAACATACCTCTGTACCATGCCCAAGAAGGCTTGTGACCCTTCAGTGGGGGAGTAATTTATGGTTGTCACCAATTTAAAGACTGTGGGAGCGGTGTGTTCAGACTGCATGTCTAGCACACACTTGTTGTACCTGTTGAAATATTGAGGAAGAGAGGGGTTTCCTGGCTCTCCCTCTCCCCCCCCCCCCACCATCACTTTTCATCACCATCATCTCTCCTATTTCCATGATCAGACACTCATCACTGCTGACATGATGTTATGGAACCGGACAAACAAAGCAGGTGTCTATCCCACACCAGGAATTACGTATTTTTTTTCTCAGGTAGGGTGCATTACTAGGCTCTGCACTGGGATTACAGATGTGAATGTCATTTCTACTTATGCTGTATTGTTTATTCTGTGAACTACAGGTGCAAAGACGAGGGTGTGGTGGAGCCTCGCTTTTACTGTGGCAGAGAGTGTCAGAGTGAGTAGTGTGGGCAGATTTAAGACATGAATGACACATGCATTTACATGAACGTGTGTGCACATATGCATGCATGCATTTGCATGCACATCCATATTCACCTGTGCTTGTTCACACACACACACATACACATATATATATATATATGTATTATTTATATGTGAATGATGGCCTAACAAAAAGAGACAGTATAGACATCTACATGTTCAGTAATAATGCTGTGACCACAATCTTTCGTTTCCCTTTCAGTTTCCGACTGGGTGGCAAGACACCGGGATGAGCACAAAAGAGGAAACCTGTAGTGTTTGTTGATTTATGGGGAAGCATCAGTCGTCTGTAATCTTCTTCATGAGATTCAAGAAGAAGGTCTTGTGTTGTGCAATCATTAATTCACAGTTTGTTTCTTGTAAGCTGCACTCAGTGTGGGAATTGGGCTTGATATATTCTTGATATACCAAGCTAGAGATTTTGGACAAAATCGGGCTTGGAGTAGTCCAGAAATGGTATGTTGGTATGTTTCAAGAGCAAGGAGAAAATGTGCCTTATCCTGGCTAGCATTATTTCTCATTCTGTCATTTACATGTGTGGTGTTTACTGCAAGAAGCTTTAAGCCTCCCTTGCACAGTTTTACCCACAGTTAACTTTTCTTTGGATTGGAAGGGGAGGGGAGATTGAAAGAGCAAAACACTAATGGGTTATTGCTACTGGGGCAGTTCACGGGACCTAAATCTTAGTTAATATTTTAAACAAGATAGAGAATAAATATGTGAGAAGCTCTTTTTTCACTAATTGGAAGATCATGATGGTGGGAAGGAGTGACAAGCCAACGAAGTCTTGGGGTCTTGCATCTTGCAGTTTTTTGTGTTTTGTTTTTATTTGCATCTGAGCAGTATGTTTGCACCTGAGCAGCATGTTTGTGTGAAAGCACTTGTGTTCCCCCTGCTCCCCCACTCTAGTCTCACCTTCCACCCACACTGTTAAATAAATTTACACCAGTTGACATCTACGCTTGAAATAACCATCAGTTGAAGAGATGTCGGCCTCAGTTAACCTTGGTGTTTACTGTTACCTTTTCCTTTTTCGACCACCACTGCCTTTGTATGAAACAGTTGTGTCTGTTGGGCAGGAAGAATGTGGTACAATGAAGGGCATTATTAACTTAAATAAGATCACATTGACAAATGTTTAATTTTTAGGAAGATGAAACATTTTATGCAGCCTAATAAATTTTGAATTTAAGGAATGGAGAGATTTTAATGGGACTAAAGTTTTTTTCTTGTGCATGGTGTGCGTGTGTGTAGGGCTGTACCGACATACGAAAATGATCATAAACATCTTTGGAAAATATTAACATTCCTTATCAAATGTATTTTCTGCACACTGGTTATTGCACCAAGATCTTTTGAGGGACAACCCAGATGCCAGTTTCACAGAAGCAAAAATCGAGACCCCTGACGTGAACCCTTAGTCCAGGTGTAAGAACGGACTATCATAAAATGATTGCATGGCTCCTGACTAAAGAAGATTTAGTCCGAAAAACGGGCGTAAATTTAGACCAACAGGCGAGGAGGCGTGCAGGCGGACTGACTTCGGCCACTGACGCGGCGTCTGAAGCAACAGGTACAAAACCCACATCAAGCGACTGGAATCCCCAGCCCTAATCTCTAACCCCTAACTTCACCTAACCCCCACTCACCCATACCCCACCCCTAGCCATGACTGCCCCACCTCTAACCCTCAGTGCCCCACCCGTAGCCATCACCGCCCCACCTTTAATCCATACCACCCCACCCCTAACCATTACCACCATACGCTTAGCATTAACCGCCCACCGTTAACCCGCACTGCCCTATCCCTAACCACCACCGCCCCACCGGGAAAACTACCCCACAACCACTATTCCCACCCCACCCGTGGGTGCAGGGCTGGGGGTTAGGAGTGGGGTGAGGATAGGGGTGGTTAAAATGGGGCAGTGAGGGTTAGGAGTAAAACGGTCATGGTTGGGGGAGGGAGGCATGTTATTGTCTCCACCTAACCTTCGCCCTCTTCCGCTATCCTCCATTCCCACCCCCTCCCAGAGGCTATCAGGGAAGCCTGTCTGCCGCTTGCTCCAGTTTAGTTGACAACCTCCCGAACACGTGACCCAAACTTTGTGCTGCTGTTTTGACTTTATTCTTGTCCCAGCTGCAACAAAAAATATAAAAGCTCGAAGTGGATCACAATACAAAACGAATCGGCGATTTAGTAGCTTCTTATTCCGGCAGATGTCGCTAGTCTCGCCCTTAGTAAAGAGCAAAACAACCAGTGTATCTGCATGGCGCACGTTGTCTGGACTAAGGGTTTAGGGGGGCGTACGGCGGGCCTGGATTGGGCCAAAGCTGCTCAACTGATCCCGGACTGCCCCTGGCTCTCGTGAAACCGGATCGGGGTCTTTTAGCTTTGCTTTGAAAAGAAGGGGCAGCGGACCGGGCTGACAACACACAGGCTATGAAGCCAATGAAGGAGTTCTGAAAACAAGGTTGTAAGGGAAGGCTTGGAAGATCAGAACAAAAAACAAAATAGGTTTTGGACTGGGGGAGGGTGTTGTGGAGGAGGCATCAGGGAGGTTTGCCTTGAAGAACAAAGTAATCAATCAAGAACAAATGAGGACAGAGCGCTATAAGCTGACGACACTTTCTCACTCATTCCAAAAACCCATCGACACTAAACGCAAGATTTTTTTTTTCCTCTCACGAGAGATATCTGAAGGCCAGGTTATCTCGGTGAGAATATAAATGTGGAAACTATCGGCCCCGGTGCCAGCGACAGAGAAGCTATTTCATTTCGTCTGTCCAGCCCATGACTCGCCCGAGACCCTATAGCGATTAATTATAAAGAGCTAGAGACGTTACTACTGTTGCACAAGGCGGGTTCTACAATCCACTCCATCCCAGCAAATCCACAAGTCTGCTGGAGATTATTTTGTCGTCCACACACTCCTTCCCCCCACCCCCTACCTCGTCCAGGAGATTAATTCATGTCTTACAGTCAATATAAGCAGCTTGGCTGTTTGCTTTCGCGGCAAGATAATACTTTTGAAACCTGTGTTCGTTGTTGAGGAAAAACCAGCCGAACTCTCACGTTTTGAACCATAAGCATGGTGCTGAACAGGTGGGCTGCTCAACTGAATGGTTTTTTTAAAAGAGTAATAGTAAAGGTATATGAACACGCACTTTTTTTAACTTCTATGAACATGGACTGAATCTCTTTTGCCATATGGTCTACGGATTGGACTGGCTGTTTGTCGTTTGTAGGGCCAGAGCGACAGAATCTTCTTGCGTCTCAGCTATCTTACAGATTCATGAAGCGACGCCACGGGGCGCCGGCCCGAAATAATGGCGCGCGTGCGTACGTGCGCAATAAGGATTTTTTTCTTCCCTGCCGCAATACTTTGTTTCATCGTGCTTTTCCCATGCATCGATCGCCAATTCACTAAAACACAATGCGCTTCTTTCATCTTTGACTCGGGGCTTTGTAGTCGCAGAGTTCTCCGGTTACCGCAGAACTCCTTGGCAGCCCAGAAACACTGCAGTGCACATTCGCCAACACGTAACCCCTCGCACCCGACCCTCCCCTGGTCGTCCGTTCCGTGTCAGCACCCCACCCTGTCCCCCAGCAGGCTGAGTGGCCTAGCCGTAGACTCGAGAGCCAGTCGGTGTCGTTCGAACTCTCTCAAAAGCATGATAAACACGTGAGTGGGATTGTCAATCCCTTCTCTTCTCAAAACACTGACACCGTCTTGATGGCAGCCATTACGAATGTTCCTATGAGGTGTCACGTATACTGAACACGGATCTAGACTGGAAAGGTTCGAACCAACTTATATTTTGCTCACTGAAGTACTGGCGTTGTACCTCTGTGTTTTCAAGGAGTTCCCATAAATGTTGACTAGAGTTATTACGTGTGGGGAGCAATGCGCGGGGAAAGTTTAACACCAGTCAAAAAGTCCATTTGGGCTGTGCAACCGCACTGTGCCGCGTTGTTGTGGCAACAAACGTTGCCAATATCAGTGTGTAGGTCGTTGGGGGCGAGTTCACGTGTTATTAGAGATGGGTTTTAATTACGGTCAGCGAGCGACTGTGACGACCAAGTTGTGTGTAGCGATGGGCGACGTTCACATTGGATATCCCGCCTCAGGACACGAGTGTGATCGAACAACAACGCACGGTGTAAGTACAACTGTGTTGCTGGTAGTGTTACTATTGTATGCTAGGGACAATCACACACAGGGCACGCCAGTTGTTAGGCGAGACTGCCCGAGATCAAGACTTGCCTGTGCACTTCCGTGTGTGTGTGTGTGTTTTTAAGTTGCAAGCGTGTATTCAGGGCAGTCGAGAACGAAAGGGGAAATATTGAGTTCCGTAGCAGCAAAAGGCTGCAAAGACATCCGAAAGTTGTCAAGGCTTCCCCGAAAATAATAATACAAGATTTAGCTTTTAAATTTCAAGAAAATCGAATCAGATGCTCCCCCAGAAAAGTTGCATTCAGAGCTCCGAGAAAAAAGTGTAAATAGGCTAAAGTCGTCTGCTGCTCGGGGATATTTTTTCTCCTAACGTGTCATCTCAACTGCTTGCACTCTTACGACCGACATTTAGAGGACGGCAAATTCATAGGCAGAATAAAACAGTGTATTATGATGTATCAATACGATATATGAATGATATACTCATACGACTTGAGTCCCCATCCACTTAAATCTACCCCGAGAATCTCATTATTTATAAATGCAGTGAAAGATAAATATTTATATATGACTGAGTGAGATGGTTCTATCAAAGTGGATAACCGCAGGCTTTCTTCACACGTCAATCTAAGCTAGGGCCACACATCAGTATCATACAAATCTCCTATCGCCTGCTATGCACAAGCAACAGCAATAAGGCGCACATACCAAGCTCAAGAGCCATTGTACATAAACAGGTTACTTGCAGTAAAGTGCAGAAAACAACGTTGCACTGATGTTACCAACCAGGTATTCTTAACGTAGAATACCTGGGAAGGGTCGGAGAAACCCGTACCTTAATGTGAACCCCTATATGTCACCGAGGCATGGGGTCATGGGTTCCGATCCCATGACCAGCACACGTTCCACGTGGCGCGTGTTTACAGAGCTGGCCATCGGGAGAGGAAATGCTTACCAGAACACAAAACTGAAAAATCTGGAATAAAAGCAAAACATCAGACTGACGGCAGATGACAGGAGCTTGGAATGTATGGCCTAGTGTCAGCAGATAAAAACTGAGCCAAAATGAGGTTCTCTTTTGATAGCTGCAAGGTGTTAAACTAGCTGGCATTACAACTAAAACCCATTTCCTGTGCGAAGTGGCATGTTAGTCGCTGGTCACCAGGTATTGGGGATCAGCTGGCCGACATATACAGCTAAGACGAAGAACGACAGAGGATAATGGACAGGCTTTTCTGGGAGTGATTCCAAGATTCTGCATCAAGATCACTCGGTCATAATACATCAGTGCGATGCAGGAAGTCGAATACGAGTTTTCTTAGCTAAAGAACAGGTAAGTCGACGAGACTAACAGCACTAAAGGACATCAGTGTTCACTCTCTTGTCTTGCACGCTCACGCACACGCACACGCAAAAGCACATCCGCATGCTCATTCTCTCTCTCACGCGCGCGTGCGCATGTACACGCTCACATGTATGTGCATGCACAGAGGAGAGGAAAGTTTGAACAGGAATACATCCTTAGCACTAACGAGAGAGAGAGAGAAAGAGAACTTTAGGCAGACAAAAGTTGATGTCGGCAGGAGAAGACAGTCTGTTACATTATTGACGCTTGTGTAATGAGAGCTTCATTGATTTCAGGACCCCACCACTTCTGCGTTCTTAAAGTAAGTAAACGACAAGCCAGGGAGAAAAAATTAAGCCAGCAGTGCGCTTCAGAAAGTGTAGGCAACCTGAGGTGACAATTCGAATCAGCACATGGAGCGATACTTCGTGACCACGCCGTTATCAAGTGAGGATCATCGATGTATTTGCCAAGACACCAGCGATGTTTGATGGTCATACCACCTGGAGGTCATGTGGGACTTGGGTCAACTCTAGCATGACTAGCTTCGGACAGCTTACTAGATATTCGACTGGGACCTGCGCTGTGACGTCACAATGCTGGCAATGATGTTTGTGATTACAAGACCCCATATTTCTCGACTTTGACATGCATATGACTTCAAAATACTTGGGTTGGATTTGTAGTTGTTTCGTGTGACGTCTGGGTCAATAGATAAATACTTGACGTCAATACTGGGTAAATACTTGCCAATTACTTTTTTGAAAAAGGCATGACATCGGAAGACTTTACTGTGACCAACGTGAAATGCCTGTCTTTGACCTCCATGAAAGTATACCCTCATAATCTTCTGCACGAAACTGGCTGCGATTTACATGATTATGTGACGTTCCATTGTTTGCGTATAGTCTCGACGAATTTATGTATTAACTTATTTATTTTGCGGTGAGATGCGTGATTGTATGACGCTACAATACCTTCCCTTGACATGGGTGCTCATTGGGAAGCATAACACCTGGAACCTTCATCAGTTTGACGCGACAAGAATTAGTCCACGACCGGAAGGTAATTAGAAAATAAGCAGAGCTGCAATCTTACGTCATTCGATCCACAATGAGTGGGAGAGACTTGCTGATCAGCCAGTTCGTCACTGTAGATCAGGAGAGTGGGGAGGTAAGTAACAATACTCTTGTTCTCCCATGCCCCCTCTCTCACGCACTCCCTATTTGCCTATGTGTGTGTGTGTGTGTGAAGGGGGTGAGTGACAGAAAGGGGAGGGGAGGCGGTGAAGCGAACAAGATCAAACAAACACATAAAGCCACGTTCCTCGGAACTGGAGGTCCTCTCCAACTTCTATTCAAAAGACCTGGGAGCCAACTCAATGAAGATACTGAAACTTTATTAAACTATCGATCGAAAATCTGTACGTGTCTTACTGAATAACTCGGTCATTTGCCAAGAGCAGAGAACGGCGAGATATTGTCAGCGATAATAACGCACGGCGTTTGCCTATCAACTGCTGCTGGAATAGAACACACGACGCGGGTCGGCCTACACTTGTGATCATAATAATCATAAAGAACTCTGCTCGTCGAAGTAACTCAAGCATAACCGGGGGGGGGG
>SMGT01012343.1:19347-39025 GCA_004794575.1 Lanistes nyassanus
CCTTTATCGTAGACCCCACGCCTCATGCTGAGCGTTCCCGTAGAAGTGACAGGCCGACTTCACCAGACTGCTGGAAGTGTGCGAACGTGCGCGTGTACGGTCGTGTGTGACGTGAGCGCGTGTGAGCAGAGGTCAAAGGGTGTCCTTCCCATGTCAGCACATGAGTTGATTGTCGTGGTTTCTGTTTGATGTGTATGTATAATGTATTGCCAGTGGTATATATCTCTTGACCAAAGGGTGGATTGTCTTTACTTCTGCACCGTACCGCTGTCTTAAAAACTGACTGACTGACTGACTGACTGACTGACTGACTGACTGACTGACTGACTGGCTGGCTGGCTGGCTGGCTCACTCACTCACTCACTCACTCACTCACTCACTCACTCACTCACTCACTCACTCACTCACTCACTCACTCACTCACTCACTCACTCACTTAGGCATATTTTAGGCTAAGACAACAGCAGCTGTATCAACCTACACCCTCTCTGGTAGGAATATCTTTCTTCAGTGACAACAAATAACTCTTCACCTGTCACAAAGGTATAAAATTTGCATACAGTGGTCTATAAAAGAGCGTTACTGTGAACATTTCAGAGACTACTAGCACTGAGTTATGACTGTAATTATACATAGTAACATTCGCGTACACGTAAAATAAGCGTTTCTAACAGCGTAGCAAAATGGCATTGTTAATTGTATATCTGATGTTTCTATTTAAAGAGCTCCATTCATTCTGCCTGTGCTGCCGGTGACGTGCCAGCTGTTGAGTCGTGTGTTCAAGCGACTACTCATCCTGAGAGTTTAGTGAATAAATATCATGTGAGTTAGACTGTCCCTGGTGTTCTGTAGGGCCCTACCGCACGCACTTCTGAGATCTGACGTCTTAAAGTTCTTGTGGAAAACAAGACCATTCCGAATATTTTACATAGAATTGCATAATTGTTCGTCTGGTTCAGATTAACGTAGAAATAATTCCCGCACCGGAGATTGCCGATAACTTTAGTAGGGAGCACAACAGCGGAAGTGACGTCATCTCGAGGACCGAGCTGCTCATACAGTTGTTTATTGTAGACCAGAGTGTAGCATTTTACAATGAGACTCATTATCGGATTGTTCATATCATCAGGAAACAGAAGACAGAGGAAAAGATTTAAGTCCATCATATTATATGTTTGAGAGATTAGCCTCCGGGAATGTTGAGAAGAAATGTACTGTCCAGCTCGACGACACCAATCGCGATAAAGAACGCAATGAAAACACAACGCACTGATATGCTCAGATATTTTTATTCGTTGTTTAGATGTTCTGCTTTGGTTACTAGTAACTGTCATTATTGTCATACTCTTTATGATCTATCTGACGTCGTAACAAACTTTCCATCAGAATCAGTGGAATAAAAATCATTGATCAGTAGTAGACTCTATCAGCAAATCATGTCAATCGATTGTAGTTGTAGGCAGAATACAAATGAAAAATTTATAAGAATTTCTAACTCGTGATTGGGAATCAACCCACGATAAATCACAGAACCAATGTTGGGTTATTTATATCGTTTGCGGGGTAATTTAATTCTGTAAGTGAGCAAGTGTGAAAAGATTTAAATAGTACTGGTAGTAGTAAAATAGATTCAAGACAAATATGCACACAAATGGCGCCAGGTTCCAAACAGCAGAATATTTTAAAATATGCATGTGTGAGATATGAGATGACAGATTAGAATTCGGTGAAAGCAAATTAGAGGGATTACACCATAACTGTGCATAGAATATTTCAATTTATGTTATTTCATGAATGGAAATTTCTTCTGCACAAACTACACTTTAATGTCGACCTCATATTGCAGGAAGGATTGACCCCTCTCCATGAAGCCGTACTCAGTGGTAGTGCGCATGCGTGTGACGTCATTCGGGTGCTCATAGAAAATGGCGGTGACGTCAATGCACAAAGCCTTGGAGAGGAGAACACGGGGCTCCATCTGGTGGTGGAGAAAGGGGTCTTTCCAAGAGATTTCCCTATCGTGGTACTTCTACTCGAAAAAGGCGCCAGTTTGTCTGTCCGCAACAAGGTAGATGGCGCCGCACCGTAAAGTATAGACCCGAGTCGACGTGAAAGTATGAAATGAGTGTGTGCATGCGTGCTGTTACATAGCAACTGATCTGTGTAGACTGCGATATGGAATCGCGATATTCTCGAAGAAATAAGGCCGGTTTGACACAGTTCAACGAAATTTCATTTTTTTTAAAGTGCACTAAGTTAACAAAAAACTAGTACAGCAACGACAATTAATTTCCATAATGCTCGGTTGTCTCTTTCTGCAGACACAGGTTTTCAGCGAATCTGACCGACGAGCGTGTTTGAAAAAGTTGGCTGACCTTACCACTGTTTTTTTTGGGGACAAAAACTGGTCAAAGTCGAACTGTGTGAGACAGGCATAAGAAATGAAAGAAGTCAGAATTAACAGTGGTATAAAAAGAAATATACCATTGTTGTCTGTTTACTAAATTTATAGTTTCACTGTTACCCTATTTCTCTCTTCAAGGTGCGCGTGCACGGGTTTGGAGCTCCCCTTCCATTTGTGTCCCGGAGATTAATCGTTCTCTTTTCAGATTACCTTTTCACGTGCACACCCAAACACGCACGTTTCAATACACTCACATACCAAATTTAACTTCTGACAACAGAAACTGCGTACGGCTTACGACTGTGCGATGGGCCTCGGACATTATGAAGTGGCGGCGGTTCTGAACGGATCAGTTGCCCAGAGCCAGGTGTGGAGTGTCTACCGCGAGAAGATAGGGCTCCGATATGGAGTGAGCATTTTAACTCTGTCCGTTTGTGTTAACTCTCCATGAACATCGGGGGGTGGGGGTGGGGGGTTGGAGAGAGAGATATGTGCAATTAAATCTATTTGGTAATTTTTCGAGGTTGCCAAACGTGACATTTTTGTCTCCACAGCCTTCCATCACAGAAGCTGTGCTGAACAGCAATCTACAGATGCTGGAAAAGGCTATTAGTCTGGGAGGGAACCCAAACATTATTAACAAGGTAGGGTCCGGTAACGTTTCAACATGGCTGGATTGCAAAAGTGTGTGTGTGTGTGTGTGGGGGGATTAAAGTCATATTAGAAGCGCTGTGTGAGTTCGTGCGTATGAGTCGATGCGTGTGCGTTTGATTGTATGTTGCGGGTGCAACTCTTTTGTACTCAGAAGAAATGTAAAAGTTGTTCTGTCGATAGTTCGAATCGAAGGTCATTTAAGTCAGAGGGTCAGATAAGTTTGTCGTTACTCAGTGCTATCGTTCTGTTGAATGTTGCAATTGGCAGTTTAGTATAGAATATGTTTTTTAGAGAGATGGTAAAAAGTGAGGAAGGACATTTAAATTCAAATCTATACGCTGATATGTGTGTATACGTGCGTGCGTGCGTGCGCGCTCGCGCGTGTGTTGTTGGCTGATGTGTGTGTGTGGTTTGTGTGTGTGCTGGCATACGCGAGCGTGTTTGCATGGATGTTTGTATGCGAGTACGTGCGTTTGCATCTATGTGTTTGAGTGCACGCGTGCGTCTGTCTGTGTAGCACGGTGCCGGAGCTATCCACTACGCTGTCACGCACTGCTCTCTTCCCGTCATGCACGTGCTGAAAAAGCTCTTGGACGCAGGCGCTGACGTCAACCTCCGCGATGACGTAAGTGGTGTGCCGCTTGAGCTCAATACACTACGTCACAAAATTAGACACGGGCCTTTGATCAGCTTCACACAGGATCTGACGCGTTGCCCACAGGTGAAAAATGCAAATACCTCGCGAGAAAAACAACTAATGCCCATCAACCATTAAATCAGTGGAGTTTTTTTTTTTTAAATTCCGTAGCCAGGAAAAACAATATAAAATCACACCGAAAAGGCAACAAACATGAGCTGACAAAGAAATTTCTGTGAAAACGTACTGACATATCAGAGGAATATATTTTGAACTGGCACCAGACAACGCAACTACTCTGCGTCTCGAGGTATTGACATTTCTTGCCTGTAGATATTTCATTTCTCCACTACTGTTGCCAATCACACTACGTTGCTTCAATGTTTTTTCTGTTTTAGTTTCAAACAGAGAAAAATTGTATGCATAAACATACATGAGAAAAAATATACTAAAAGACAAAACCTTAGTAAAATCAAGACGACGGTCTGTAAGCCACCCAGCTGACTATGTGCAATGGGAAAATCTCTACTTGTCACAGAGGTGCTGTAGAATCTTACCAGGTGATAATCAGGTTTCGCCGTTTCACCTGTCCATTTGATTTCTTTGAGCGCATGTTATCCAGGAAGGAGACAATGTGCTGAACCTCGCTATCAAGAGCAAACAACTCTGGGAGACTGACCATTTGATAGAAGTGGTTACCTTCCTTTGCGACTGTGGCGCCGACCCTTCTTTCAAAGACCTGGTATGTGAGGTTTCTTCCTGAGTCATCAATCTATGAGTCGACGTGTGTTTCCAAATGTCGCAACACGGGCTTCAGTCCCACCCAGTCACATTATACTAACACCGGAGCAACCAGTCCTATTACTGTTCCCTATATTGTCAAGCGTCTGGCAGGGCAGCTTCTAGATTGACATTTTTTTTTTATAAGTCTTAGTTGCTACTCGACCGGGGTGAAAACCACAGATTTTTCACCTCGGAAACGGACGCCCTGACCGTTAGACCACCGAGGGGATCAGAATGAGAAGAAGGATTATTTATATAAACACATGATCGTCCATTGCAGGACGGCAAGGATGCCTTTGACCTAGCCGAGGAGAGGGGATATCAAGACGTCCTTGACATTCTCCGGGGTCCGCAAATTTCCCCACGCCCTGTGGTCAGTATCGTGCGTTTGTTTAAACACAAATCAAATGTCTGAAGCAAGGACCTATTGAATAAAAAAGGCGAAAAGGAGCCTATAGTAACTAACTGGTAATTTAATTTAGAGCTGCCTTTTCTAAACCGTAAACACCAGACCCCCGTATGCAAGACGCCCGAATAGCTTACTTATTCCAGAAAAGCCACCATGACAGGAATAAGTTCCTTAAATTTCCCGTGCAAAAAAGCTGAATAGCTTATTTTCCCCTCATTCAGTAATCATTAAGTTATTCTGCGGTCCCATGAGCGAATAGTTTATTCCAAGTTCTCGGAAACAGCTTTTTCAGAGACAGAAAATATCAGCTATTCGGGAATAAATTTAGTACTGTTTACATACATACGGGGCCAGGATTTGGGCAGTAATATATGTTGTAGTTCAGTATTGTTCTGTCTACATCTTAATATAGGTCTATCTCCGTATCAAAATAGATTAACGGACAGAGATATATGGAGAGAGAGAGAAAGGGTAGGGTGGGAAGAGACAGATGCAAGAGAGGCTGAGAGGGGAAAAGGATGGAAGGAGCCTGGTGGCAAGGAAATATTTTACGTTCAGCTTCTCTGATACTGTGAACCAGGAAGAGGTTATAATGGAGCCGATACCGGAAGAAGAACCAGAAAATTACGTATCGGTACGCATGTCTTGGTGTAGTATGTATACGCCATTGTTTGCATACCTCATAACAACATCTGCTCTAATGTTTCATTTCGTGACTGGAGCTTTCGCTTCTGACAGTCTGGATATTTGTTTAAATTAATTACACTAACTTATTCATGTTCGTACAGCTGGTTAAACTTAACCTTACTAAACATTTTCGGGAAAGCCATATAAACGCACATAACACTCTGACTGTATCTGACTTAGGTCTGTAATAGATCCAGCATTGTAACTATTTATGAATTATCAAGCCGTTGTTCAGGGGAACAATAGAAATAATAGAAACTATAGCCTAAATAGTTCTAAACAGTGACGGAAGTTATCCCGGAAATACAGACCGCCAGTAAGTAGTTTAGGGGTGCGTTGCATGAGAGAAGATACGCACAGCAGATACGGACTTAAAACTGAGTTAGATTATTTAGCGCTAAGCAGCAAGAATGCGGGCTGAACGAGCAATTTTCTCCTTTGCTGCTCCTTGCTCAACTTGAAACCAAATACCCCCACGGCATAAACTTCTAATTAGGGTTTCAGCTGTCTCAAGCTGATCTTTTCCCACTTTGCTCACTGAAGAGTATCGGTATAAAGCAAATGAAACTACGTGGCGTTGGCCAATAGACTACCAGTGACGTGAAAAGTAGCGGGAACTGTAGGCAGCTCACTTCAATTTTGGAAGTTTGCCCATCTCTTTTAAATTTGGTCCTCTTGATGAATCTGCTTGCGTCGTGCACTGACTGCTTCTGTAAAAACCTTCCACAGACGGGCTTTCTTTTCGACGTCCGGTTTTATACAGAGCATCAAACAGACCCTGTTTGTAATTTTCCGACCGCGTCGAGTGAAACTCGAAATACTGTGTCTCTCCAATTAGCACTGTGATCTTTCGTCTTAACTTCCGCCATGATGTAGACCTGCAGCCAGGCAGACAGCGAGTTTTTGTTGGCTGTTATTTCATTAGCGGAACGAAGTCCCTTATGCTTAATCTCTTTCTTGTCAAAGCCTAGCGACTTTGTGCAACCCAAAGGAGATGCGATTTGAGCAAGAACTGAACTGAGTTGACTCAAGAGATAAGTTATCTTTTTAAGTACAAGTTTGAGTACCTCTCGTGCAATGCACCCCAGCAAACTAGATTTCTGCCCCGAATGTTCTTCCGTGCGTCAATCTCCTTGCAGCAACTCGTGACATAAATCCCAGTTCTTCAACCTTTGAGCATCCTAGCTGAGTTGAGAAAGTGTGCTTCTCTTCATCCATACATAAAAGCAGTCGCAAGGCGCAGGCTGTCCTCTGCAGTCTCTGAATACTTTTATGTATACAGATGAGATATGAACAGATACGCAACTCACTCCAGAAGCTCGACACTATGTCAAAGTTTAATTTCTAGATCAAAAGATTATGCCATAAATTTGAACTAAATTTTTTTTACCGATCTGTAAGAAATAACTCCAAGAGACACCTGCATTTTGATAAACATGCTACGGTAGGGTTGGGTTGCATCAGCAATGGCATGTTATCCACGCATGTAAAGCAAACAGTGTGAATGGGCCTTTCTTGGCCGGACGAATGTGTCCGACTTCGACTAACCTGCCCATGTCTATAGTGACAAGTTTGACGAAGTACGACCTCATTCGTCTCGTTAAGGGAGGAGAAAACCTCTTACGGTCGTCCTTAATAACGGAGGAGCAGATGCGAACCTTCATGTCAACCAGCCAGACATTGCAAACCAGCTGTGTATCGTTAACCAGGAAGGGGCTTGTGTGTCGTGAGTTAACACTGTGGTGGTATGAAAGCTGGCTATCACAACAAAGCATGTAACAAATGTGTGACTGTATGCGGTAACTCTAACCATTGACAACGTGTTTGTGAGAGATCAGCAGTAACCGACTTCTAGCCGCTGTCAATCAAAGCTGTCCTCTCGTGACCACCGGTAGTTTTTATGGAAACCACATGCGCTTCTAGGGCTAAGCAAACATTGCGCGCGTGGTTAGTGGGTGGTCCTTCTGCAGTTATACAGTTCGATCTGCAGCTATAAAGCCATATAGTGGACCAGATTGCTCCGTATTGTGACAGCTTCATTTGGAGCATACGAACAGACAGATGTATAACTGAGTGAACAAGTGCGCACTTTGTAGGAATAGCCTGTCCCCCAAGCCCGATGATAATTTGTGGGAAAATCGACTTATGCTGACGTATACGGACACACATACCGTGCAAAATAATGCATGTCGAGTGTCACGCGGTCTGGCGGACAGCGCAATAACTCACGGCTAATTGTTAACACTAACTAGTGTTTAGTTTGTGCGTGTTGTGGAATTTCAGCATTAATGGTTGTGGTTGGTAATAATATTTAATTTACACAACAGTTTGTTTCTCATTACAAACTACGGTTAAGGACTACTTGTGTTCCAGAGTATATCTCAGAGATATTGAAATTATGTTATGATTATATAACAACAGCTTCAGTCATTTCAAAGTATCTGAGATATTGAATTGGAATGATTACGGATTCATGCAGTGGGTGAGTGAGGGATCGAGTGAGTGCGTGAACGAAAGAGCGCGCGCGTGTTTATAATGCATTGGCCTAAAGATAGGAGACTAGATGGAAAAAGAGGGGGAAGGGGGAGGAGAAAGAGAGCGGAGGGGTCACGCGACAGATACTCGTATGTAGAAGGAACCTTTTGTCTGTAACTGTGCACGTCGCCTAGACGCCAGAACAGGAGCCTGAAGTCGAAAGCGAGGCTGAAGAGGAACCGCCCCCTGCCGTAAGTGTGATTGATGTCACTGCAGACCGCCTCCTTCGCTTTGTTCTTCTCACCGCACGCGCAGCGCATGCTAATTGGATCCCTCTTGTCCTCGTGTGTGATACGCTTTTGGCATCATGCCCTCGTGTGGCCTTTCGTAAACCTCGCTGTCTGGGATGGTGATGTTGCATTTTCTTTGAGCGGTTGATGCTGCTATTTTCTGATTTGACCATCCATCTGCGGTTCACGATCGCGTTTGTGTGTATGTGTGGGCATCAGTGCGTCTGCATGTGTGACCGGGGTTAGCACTTGGTGGTAGCAGAAGTGTGCAAACAGCCCCCACACCAGCAAAGTGATGTTTACATTTTTTAAAGGAATTGCAGCATCATGCCTCTAATTTCTTACCCCACTCAGCATATAATTTCATTTCTTTTTGCTTCTCGTGTGATTTTTGTATACTGTTTATTTTTACATCTTTTATCCTTTTCTGTTTTATTTCCAGAGATAAACCTGGTTGTAATGAGACAAAAAAGTGCGTTTACGCAAATACGAAACAGATTTTCCTTTTGCGCAAAAACCTCTTTGCGGCATTAACGTGAGACTAAGCTGCGCTTCCTCTTTGCGTAAACTCGCATGTTTGCGCAGAGTAATGTGTCTAGGATTGTTCTCCTCCATTGTAATATGAGCACACACATGTTAACAAAAAATTCACCCACTCCACATGCCCAGACCCTCCTCCTATCCCCACCCTCCATCTGTGCATGCAAGTATTTGAGAATGGTTTTGCATGTTATCCTTTGAGTCATTGTACACCCTTAACATTTGCTGTTTGTTGTTATTTGTGTTTGATTATGTACGCATTAACAATTCCTCGAAGAAGTCTCTTTTTGAAACTACAAGATATGTTTTATTTTGCGGTCGGTGATGGAATTTCATTTTCATGGTGAATCAACAAATATATGTTATTTTTAAAATACACTTCTCTCTTGATTTTTATTTTATGCCTTTGTACACCGACGGCATATGTTCAGAGGTTTGTTTGATCTGTCTTTGCTTGGTACACCTAGATGTTGTGGTGTGAGATTTTGATGGTTTTAATTTGCATATATGTGTTGAAAATAGTGAGTTCGTGTTTCCGCATTCCTTTTTAGGACTGACAGTTAATTAGCTTTGAAAGTTGCTCGATTTATTTCCTAAACACGGAAGTAGAGACGCACGACCCGGGTTGATGGGCGGGGACGGATCATGGGGTGTATACTGATTTTTATCGCGTTCTTGCCCCCCACCCCTTCCCCCAAGAATACCATGATCCATCCCTGATGGGGGAAGAGGGATCGGAAACTGAGGGAATGCAAATTAGAATGAAAAGTCTCTCATCTTCCGTCCTATCTTTCTTTCCAGAGACAGCCGAGCCCCGATGTCAACGCTCCTAACGCTGTAAGCACAGGTTTATGATAATCCTTATTATTTTTAAAGCTTTTCCGTGATTATTATGATTTTTGTTGTCTCATAGCTTATGTCAAGTTACATCTGACACTTGATCTGTCAGACCCCGACAGTGGGCTGACATGTCTGTTATGTCGTACTTAACAGGACTGTCGAAGCATTATGTCACATGTATTATGTCAAGGGTTTCAAAGCGAAGTGAAAAGAAGCTAGCATAAAGCAAAACTTTAAAAAGACACCAATAACTGACAACAGACTCGCAAGGAAACAAACACCATCCCATATGTTGCTTTCTTTCCTACAGTGGAGGCAGCTCGGACCTGTTGCTGAGTTTGACTGAAGTGCGTTGCTTGCAGACAAAATATGCTCTTTCTGTGTGTGGGGGTGGGGTGGGGTGGGGGGATGGGGGAGAATTCTCGCGGAAAAATCTCGCGCGAAGGTAGGCCTACTTCCTGGGTCCCTCTTACTTGCCAAGTTTTCTCTCCTTGTGCCACGAGGGTGTGTCAATTGGTTGCTTATTGTTTAACCTCAAGTCAGCAACGAAGGCTTTCTCGTAACCAGGGTGGGGTGGGGTAGGGTAGGGGAAGTGGGAGGAAACTGGAGGACCCGGCGACACCATGCATGGAAAGCACGTGTGGCGGACACGGGATCTGAATCCACCATGCTACGAGACGCCACTGTCGGCGCTGCTAGCATTCTTCCCTTTGCAGAAAGAGCATTTCTGGCTTCTAGGCAACGTGCGTAGGGTTTTCTCCTTCTTCCAGTTGTTTCCTGCCCTCACCTATTTTTGTGTCTTCAACCTTACCCCTCCCCATCCCTCATGCAGCAGCCCCCGGCAAGCCTGTCGTCGACCGTAGGCCACTTTCTTCCTAAACATTTCACCCGCGTTTGTGGCTTGTCCGTGACAGACTTTCGTAATGACCGGTCGATTGCGACGAGAACGTAAGCCGAGAGGAGACTGCTGACAAATTCTTGGCACTTCATTTTTAAAAGTGTGGTCAGGAAATGAAATGTGACGAACTGAATGCTAATGGGCGTCCCACACTCTTGTGTCAAAAGTCGAGACTTCAGGCGACGCAACAAAAGTCTGAGGCCTACAGGTGTCGGGAACCGAGAATATCCAGAAACTTTTGTCGCGTCTCCTGAATATCTAGACTTTTGAGGAGTAGTAAGCGATGACCATGCAAGGAGCGCGATTTCACCTGAGCTGGGTGCATGGCAGGAGGGGCTGTACCCGATTCACGTCGCGGTGCTGAAGGACACGGAGCAGGAGAGAGCGGAAGGGGTGGAAGTTATTATCCAGCAGGGGGCAAGGGTCAACCAGATAATCGAGAAGGTACGTCCAAAAACAAGAAAGTGGTCGAGTGAATGTTGGGTTTTTTTCGTTTATTTAGCTTTAAGTTCCCCCCCCCCACTCCGGGGGCATTTAGCTTTGACAAAACATACATTTACAACGTACAATACAATACATAAAAATAGAATATAGAACACTGTACAGCAAACGTCCATTCGCAAACGAGATGCATATCAGGACTGTTGGTCAGACAGGTTAACGTGCTGCCCTTCGTGGGATCGACTGCTGTCAAAGCACGGACTTAAAGTCCCACCCGGTCACAGTATGCTGACACCGGGCCAACCAGTCCTAGTACTGTTCCCTTTAGTGCCAGCCGTCTGGCAGGGCAGCTACTAGATTGCCAATTTTTAAGTCTTAGGTATGACTCAGCCGGGGTGCGAACCACTAACCTACCAGGGGATGCTTTAACAGTTAGACTACCGAGGCGGTCCTTCGTGTGCGTGAGTATGGGCGTGCGAAGGTGTGCGCAAGAACGAGAGCTAAAATACTAGAGCTAACGAGGAAAAGAAAAACAATCTGTGTCAGCTTACAGAATTCGGTAGTCGAAATAGGAAGAAAGAGAAAATATTCTAAGACATAACGATTTACTTATTTGTTGCTTTCACTGTGACTCACAGACAGGTGACACTGCTTTGCACCTCTGCGCCATCAGGAACCACGCTGACACAGCCGAGCAGCTTTTACGTCATCATATCGACTACAACCTGAAGAACAAGGTGAGACCTGTTCACCGCTTATTTTGGAGATAGCACGCCGTAATCATAAGATGAAAATGGAGGGATCAAGCACCCACAACGATTATTCTTGGACATCGGAAAAGATTATTTTTAGACACGGTTCAGTTTGAAAGGATCTTTCCTTAACGCCCATTTAGACCTTCAAAGAGGATCTCACTCCTGCTGATATATACTAGTCCTTCAAACACTGTAACGGCGTCTCGATCCTTGTTGGTCAAGATCTGGGAGAATTCGCAGTCTTGACCTTTAATTATCAACATGTCAAGCGAAGAGCTGGAAGGGGTACAGGAGCTAAAGAGTTTGCGCTATTCACACGTTTGTACAGTAGATATGACTGTTATGCAACTGAATCCATTTCCACAATCTGCATGGAGCACAAGGGCTCGGCTGGCCCTGTGTCGTTAAACATCCGTTGTGAACTGCTTCAAGGACAATAGTTGAATGTTAACTTCACCCCAGTGACGTGTCACGAACAGCGTTTCCGTTCTGTTTTATGACAGGAACCTTCTTCAGTAATAGTTAGAGGGTGTGTAGCCATCGCAGTAATTTTCATGGAAATTGCACACACACACACACACACTCTCACACACACACACGCACACACACATATGCGCGAGCGCTCATTCACATATATTCTATCTCTCCTACACGTACACATCAACAAGCAAATGCTAACTTTCGATCTCTCCCTCTCCGTCTCTGACGTACGCACGCACGCACAGACTTGCGGGTAGGAAGACACACACTTTAAGTCTGCACCTCACCGGTGATCGTGTTCGCGCACCGCGCAATTCTGATCTAACCTTTTATTTGCCATTCACATTTCTTGGCTTCAAAATTAAGTACCGGAGGCAGATATTTTATAAACAAAAGAAAACACAGCAAAACTGAAATCTGTTTTAAGTTTTTTTCCCTACTCGATCCCAAACCTGAAAATTTTTTTTTGACAGTAGCTGTGTCCTAACGCCGCGGCCAGCTACAGTTTACGGGAGTTTGTACAAAATGTGTTATGTTGTAGAGGCGTAAAAGTTGTTTATAAATTTTGTCAGTTTGATTTTAGAAGAGTTTCCTGTTTAGGGAAGACGAGAATACTTCAGGGGGTGGTAGGTGGAGATGATGGTGGGGGTGGTGGTGATGGCGGTGGTGGTCGTCGTAATACAAGGTACGACAACAACGATAAAGAAGACGAAAGTGACGACGTTTCTAGTGATGACAATAATTTTTTCCCTCTGTTTGCATTTTTAGGAAGGAAAGACAGCTTATGACCTAGCCAAGGACAGAAATTACCGCGGTGTCATGGCAGCAATCGAAGCGAAACGAACGGAGGCTATCTCCAGTCAGAAGGAAAAGTCAGGCTCCTGTGACATCCTGTGACATGCTGTGACATCCTGTGACATTCTGTGACCCGTGGTCTGACATTTCTTGCGCTAAATCTTATGGGTCACTGCACACATCATGGTTTAGATCTGTGACTTCTGCATGTGTAAACTTTTACTGCACGCTTCATGGGTCTCTCCTGATCTGATGTTTTCTGTACAGACATTTGCTAAGGTTTGTGAATGTGACTGTCGCCTGCATGCAATTAAAACAGAGCAGCCACCGATCTCTGACAGCTACAAGCAGGAGACGTTTTTATCGTGCTGGGTAATGGTCTAAAATGTCGACGCTAGTTAGCGAGGGCCTTTAGAGGTGATGTAATTATTGAGAAAAATGGGTAATCGTCAGAGTCGTTTTAAGAGTGATCATGTGCAGAGAAAACCTCATGTGACGAAACGACGTGGGTCTCCTTCGGATAAATTCACTTTTTGATATCTTAGTTTACGAAGAGATAAAACTCAGTTATAGATAAAAATGTTCATTTTCAAACTAGTTTTATGTTATTAGTCACAAAACTTACTGCTGGAAGCGCGACGATTTAAAGTTTTCATTACGATTTTTTTCTAGAGATTTTCAGGTTCGCGCATGTTCTTCGTTATGTGCAATATACATCCTTCAATTCAGATGTCACAGCTAACCCTGGGTTTTTTTGGGGGGTGGGGCTGGGGAGGAAATAAAGAAAACAAAACTTCATAACCGAGGCGTTTTTGTCTGTTGTAGAGTAGCAACATATTTTCAATGCGTCATAAGCAAAGGGAAGTAATACACTTTTTCCGACCAACTACACATCGTGCTTGTTTAACAGGATTACTTCCCTTATATCGTGTTATGAAAAAGTAATTTAACTTGGGACTGCAACCCGGGTAACCAAATACTGACAAAGGTGGAGGGCCACTGAAGCTGCCTCAACTGTCATCTGATGGGGAAGAGATAGAAACGTGTTTTTCTAAGAAAACGTCAAAAGTTTAAGACTGCGAAAAATTTGCAGTCCTGTGCGAATGCATAAATTAATACCACGGATTCTACTCTGAATTGCCAGCAGACGAAGCTTTTTCTTAAAGCCGTGTTTCTTTCAGAATGATGCCGCATTGCAGTCTACCTTCCGGCTTTGGCTTCGATCTATTGTTAGTTAAGAGAATGCGAGGTCGAGGTTGATGTCACGCACGTTCGTGGTCAAGAGACTCGTGTAACGCAGTGCGAACTCACTTGGCAGGAAATGTGGTAGAAAGTACTGATGCGTTTGTTGTAGGCGTTCTGATTACAGGTGTACGTAAGGTAAGACAGAAGTTGATATGAGCGAAAGGAATCCTAGCAAGCAGAATATCAGTCTTGACAAGGAGACCCTCCCGCTTTGCCACTGAAGACGAACTAACACTCGGGTGACCAAGACCTATCAGTTCAAGAGTCCATGAAAGCCTTGGCGTCGATCTCGGCAAGCAGGGAGCAATCCAGCAATCCAGCAAACTATCCATGATAATACTATGAAATCCATCCTGGACAACGATGATAGCAGCAGTCCGTGGATAATGTCTCTGTGTATTCTTTGACCCAGACAAGCGGCAGAAACACGAACAAAGTTTCATATGCATGTACATGTATATTAGTGAGAGAGGAAGAAAGGAATTGAGGGAGGGAGGGAGCGAGAGAGAGAGAGAAAACGGGTGGCAGAGATGGACAGACGAGTATCAGTTTGAGCGAGAGTTCATTACAAACTGGGTTGCTTGCGTATTTTGTTAATAGTCTTCGTTATGCTGGCTATTTTCTGGGGTGGGTGGGTGCATAATTGCTCTTTCTTTCTTTCCGGCTAGTCTGCAGTTTCGTTTTTTTCTCACATTTCTTTTTTTTTTTTTTTTGTCTTGTATCTTTTCTCGTTCTTTCTTTCATCCTTCCTTCCTTACTTCCTTATCTCTTCCCTTCTCGTCCCTTCCTCTTCCCTGCTGCTGCTGCTCTTTTTCCTCCTCGTCTACCTTTAGGAACGTATTTCTCCCTTCGCTGTAGGTCTGTGACCTGGAATGCGTAGTTCGCGAAGTTCGAAGCCAACCTTTGACCTGAACGACAGAGCGTGGGAACACTTCACAGGAGGGCCTGTTCACCCCTTCTCCCGTCCCGCTACACAAGTGTCCCCCTCCCCCACCCTCCGTCTGAATCGCGCGTTGTCAGTACGAAGTTATCTCCCCGGTCAGCGCACCTCCCGAGTATGGTTGGCCAAAGCGGTCACATAAGGCGAATTCTACCTACGAAGAAATAACTTCACCTGGGTAGAATTCAGGCCTATCTGCAGCCTATTGTTGGCCAATGTTGCCTGGAATTTCTGTGTTGGCGAAATATTTTTCTCCTAGGTGAAATGAATTTCTCTTAAGTGGAATTCGCGATATGTGACTGTTTGGGTCGACCATAGCATGCGAAGGTGAAAGCTGATGAGGACAACGACAGTGCGTGGGTGGGCAAGGCATAGGTAAAAGAGCCCACGCCAGAACGTAGTGGTTAACTTCAGCATACTCCGTACGCCCTTCTGTGATCACGTGGCGACATCGTGGGCTGCTTAAAATTTAGCGTTCAGAAGATACGATTCTCGCTTTAGAGTTGTGATTACTACAACGGCTGCTGCTGGTGGCTCATCAGTCTCTCGAAAGGGCCGTCTTAATTTGTGGAATATTCGCCGCTATAACCCTTCAATGCTATGGCGGTCACAGCATTTCCGACCGTAGTTGCTATGAAGTTCACAATAAATTAGCTGTTTCGGGCACTCCTTGGACACTGTCCCACCCCGCTAGGTCAATGCTTCAATTCGATTGGTTGGCCCAAATAATTATGTAAGAGCAGATAGTCAAGGACGAGGTCAGGGAGGGGGTCATAGTGAATACGAACGCGTTTCTGTCAAACAACTGAAACACACATTCTTAAACATTCCTTATAACATTTATCAGTAAATATGTTCAGAGATCCATGCGGGTTTCCTCATGTGAAAAGTGTGCATTAACTCTGAAGAAATGCGAAGGGGTTCAATTTCGATGCCAAACAATTAACACTGTCATCAACTTGATTTATAAATATAAATATATTAGTTTCAAAATATATGTAAATTAAAATAGCTGAATTGGGAAAAAATAACACTTCAAACTTTTATTCAAAGATAAATATTTTGGTGTGTCGTTATTGTCAGTGCAGTGTACGGGTATCGCATGTAAACGTAATGGTGTTTTACTATTATTAACACACCTTACTATGTTTTAAATATGGGCCAGCATATAACACGCTTTCCTGCCAAGACGTAAAGAGGGATTATCCGTTGTTTTCTCATGGTTTTCTTCTTTCATTAACGACAGTAGCACAATCGCACCATGCACCTACAGCAAGTTTTTCTCTGATACCACAACGCCATCTTGGTAAACTAGCTCGGCTGGACACAGTTTACTATGCCATGCGCCGTTAAGACATGGATCCTTTTGGAAAGACTTTGCAAAGCTATCGCTTACGAAGGTTTGACGACACTGCTATTCCTCTGTGACAGTGTGATCCTGTATCCCTGTGGCTAAGACGGGCCTTCAGCTCCGTTTCCCTTCGATCACGTGACCTGGTGTTAGGGTCAGAATAACTTTGAAATGACGTCACTGGCCACTCTTGTCGGAGCTTGGGCGAGTAAAATCTACCGTCAGTTACCCGCGAAAATATAACAAACGGATTCTTAAATACTATGTGGAAACCAAGTTAAACAAAGTTAAACAGCATTGGCCTAACAAAGATTTAGTCACGTTGATATATTAAAAACAGTCAGCATCACTCGTAAAGACACTTATTATAATCTTTATAGGCCCACCTGCACCTCAGAATAAAACCCATCATTTTGAACTTTAGTCTGGTTGACTCGCTGTTATAAGCATTAATAAGTGCGATATTTGGTTATTATGCATGCCAGTTCATGCACTTCATTAATAATGTATTACAGCTCATGACGCTGCTAATTAGAATAGTCGAGCATTTATTAGTGAAATATTTCATAAATAATGCATTACAGCTACTAAACGGTCTAATGCAGGTCATACATAATGTATTTGATGTATAATTCGCGACCCCACTTTAGAAACCAGAAATTTCACCGACTTCCCAAGCAGATCACGACAGCGAGGTTGTTCCCACAGAAGGAAGAATAATATAGTTCTGGTCTTGGCAGGGATTTTTTTCTGTAGTTAAGAAATATAACACCCCTGGGGCAGGAAAAGTTGGTTTGGGATATCTTAAGAAAAGGGAACTTGGCCTGAACTCTTTAGGGTCACAGGTCAAAGTAAGGCCATTCCCTTTAAGGGCAAAAAAGCTGTCTGAAACTTAGAAGAAGCAGACAAATGACAAGAATAATTTGTTGATTGTAATTGTTTATTTTTCCTGGTGATGTAGTCTCCTGTCTCGTTTGTCACGATGTTCAATACCCGAGCTTGTACCTGAGCCAGTATCGCCCCCCACCCATCCCAAAAAAGTGCTGCATGGAGATTCGAGATTTTTATTGAAGATAAGAATGACCTCTTTATTTAGAATCTAATACCGACGTCACTGGCTGAGGCCTGCAGAATGTGATGTTTACCTGGATGTGGCATCTCGCGCATGGAGGACGAGGTTGAATAACCAAGAGAATGTGTGCTGGGGTGGAGGGGAGGGGAGGGGAGGGGAAAGAAGCGAGGCGGATGGTGCTGGTCGGAACACAAAGGTTGATGAACTCGCTGTTTGTGCACTCGGTGCCCAGCAAAGTCAGTCTCCAGCTGCAGTGTTCGCTGCAACAAAAGCTGGCTTTCCGCCATTACTTCTGTTTCCTGTTCACCACACATTGGCTTGTTTCCAGAAGGACTAGTTTCCGTACAATGAAAGGCTAACGTCACTGTCATCATATTCTTGCACGCGAGCACCATCCTCTACTTAAGATCCGATTCAAATCAAAGGTATGCACCGAAAGACCCACCAGACTGATAGTTTCAGTAATAGGCCAGTGTGCAGAGGCAGTTTAGTGTTCTGCGGACTGCCGAATGGAGCTTGCACAGGAAATAATCCTTGGCAACTCCTGGATTCGAACCAGCAACCTTCGACAAACGAGTGCGATACTCTAACAAGTGAACTCTTCAGCCCTCGCCTCTCCCCCCAGGAGGGAGGGGAGGACGTGGAGGAGGAAAGATGGGGAGGAGATGGAAGACCTGTCTTCCCGTGGGATAATTTTCCAGCACGGAGCGGCGACTTCTTAACACCACACAGTGAGTGGATGGACGCGAGGGCAAACATTTCACGGCGCAGGTGCAACGAACACATGGGGGCGATAAGAGATAGAAGGACAAGCTGGGCTTGCTTTGATGAACTGCTGGTCGGGAGAGAACCCCGCATCAAGATGTAGGATGGTGTGACCAACGGTCGATTAAAGAGGAGCAGAGGCGTAGGAGTAAAGGGCAGAGCGGATAAAGCGGTAGGAAGGAGGAACGCTAGGAACAAGGGGGCCTGGTTAGCTCAGTTGGTAGAGCTGCGGACTAGCAGATGGAAGGTTGCTGGTTCGAATCCTGGTGTGGCCAAAGGATTATTTCCTGGAGTTAAACAGTGTGCAGACTCCATTCGGCCATCTCCCCGCACATTAAACTGTCTGTCCGCACTGGCCATCTTACTGCTGCTATCAGTCTGGTGGTTCTTTCAGTGCATAGATTAGTAATAGGACCCCATCCCCCCATAGTGCGAAATCACTGTGAGGTGGAAGCATTGTCCCTCTAAATAACCACCACCACCAACCACCACGTTAGGAACAAGGAATGAAGTTTGTTGTTGTCGTTGTTGTTGTTGTTGTCGTCGTCGTCCAAGCGGGCAGGTATAGAAAATAATTATCCACTACATTTTCCATAGGTTTTCAAATGAAAAATATGAAATTGTTCTCAAATAACAACAGTAACTTTTTTGTGAAGGAAGTGACAGTGATCATCTTCCGGAAAGGCACGCCGATTGAATAACTTACACAAGTACTGTCGAAAACCAGCTTGTGAGTGACTGCTAGCGATATCAGTGAAAACACCGCTACGCCGATCAATTCAGGCTCGAGCGGAGCACCACAAAGCCACGGTAAGCAAACACCTCCGGTGGTAAAATTTCAGTATCAGTACAGACCACAGACAGCCAAGTGTGAACGAGACCGGAAACAGATGGATAGTTTCCCGCCAACCACGCATCCCACCCAGCCCTCTTGATACCCCATCCCCCTTCACACTCCCCCCCCCACACCTTTCCTCCCCCACTTCATGGCTGAGTCACGTCTAGCCCGAACCTGAACCAAGTTTGGGAAGGTCGTTGACCCTTGACAAGGTCACGGCGTCGTCTGGGTTGCTCGAGGTCAGCTGACAAAAAGAGTAGTCTCCCTTTTGAGAGAGTTCAGACGTACTTTTCCTTGTCTCCAGTCACTGTAATGATGTGCGTTTTACTGGGGCAGATGTGCGGGAGGTCATTGAGACCACAGGGGAACTTCGGGGGGG
>SMGT01012343.1:47619-70418 GCA_004794575.1 Lanistes nyassanus
TGGCTAGAGGTCGATTTTCATCCGTTTAGAATATAGCAGGATGGATGTGAAATGTCCCGTGCGTTATAGCATTGACTTAGCTTTGATTTACTTTATTCGTTTGATCCTGCCGTTCGTTTCTGTGTCATCCAAGGACCGACAACCATCAGCTAGCGAATGGTCACTTACACATCCTACCTCAACGCTTTCCGTTTATACTGCCAACCCGTTTCTTGACTCCTAATCCCCGGCTGAAATAAAAGTGGGCAGGACCCACAGACACCTTGGTTTGGGGGTCTGGTTAGCTCAGTTGGTAGAGCTGCGGACTAGCAGATGGAAGTTTGCTTTTTCGAATCCTGGTGTGGCCAAGGATTATTTCCTGGAGTTGTGCATTGTGCAAACACCATTCGGCCATTTCCCCGCACATTAAACTGGCTGTCCGCACTGACCATCTTACTGCAGCCATCAGTCTGGTGGTTCTTTCAGTGCATAGTTTAGTAATAGGACCCCATCCCCCATAGTGCGAAATCACCGCGAGGTGGAAGCACTGTTCCTCTAAATCACCACCACCACCACCACCACCACCACCACCACCACCACCACCACCACCACCACCACCACCACCACCACCACCACCACCACCACCTTGGGGAGAGCGGAGGGCTTGGTCCCAGTGGGAAACTCGCTTGCCAACAAGCCAGCATGTCGCCTGGCACACTCTGGATGTAGCGTCCGCTTACACATTTGTCTGTCGAACCGGCGAACACGACTCAATATGTCAGGGTACAAAACTTCCCGGTAGGGGAGGTAACTAAAAGCAGCAGGGTTATGTTGTTGCAAGAAAAGGCTGATATGCCATGTTCCGACTGTATGTCTTGTTTTTAAAATTCGCCACCTAACGGACCTCTTTTTTTCTCGCTGAGCAGTCTAGTCTGATCCAGTATAAGACTCTCCGTGTACTCTGCCCCCCCCCCACTCTCCTCTTTGCTTCCTCTCTCCTCAGCGCCTCTTCACCGTTAGCTATAGATGGAACCATTTCCTTACAGAATAAAAAAAAACTCATACAATATACCAAAGACCTGTCCCCAGCCGATCATATTTTCAGAGACCGCTGATTTGTTTTAAGCAAGCAGTGACTCAGATCGAGTAAAATGGGACCAAAGACCGCCGCTGAACTCCTCCCGTCTTCCTTAATTCTTGATTTGCAGCACAGAACTAGTACTTTTTTTTAAAAGTCCTCTAAAAAAAAAAAACACTCTTGCGCTTGCCTGCGCGTGTGGGATAAATGTTCTGCAAACTAGGGCACTGCTAGCGGGTAGCAGGGGACGTGACTGAGAAATATCTTGGGTCTCTTTGTTTTCCTTTTAAGTTTTAGCACCGCGCTGCGGTACTCCCCCAGATGGATGATAAGAAGAGAGGGGAAAGGGGAGGGGTGCAGAGAATGGGTGGAAAATGCATCAGATTCATTTTCTTCCCGGGGATTGTATTCAACTCCTAATGCGTCGTCTCCTGTACTCACTCTCACCCGACCGTCATTAAGAGAACGACAGCGCGAAGGGGGAACGAAAAACACACTGCATTATTTATGTCAATGCATTCTTGCGACTCTAGCCGCCGTCCACTTACAAGTACACAAATTAGTAATACAGTGAAAGATGATGGGTGAATGAGGATGATACAAAGGTCTATTTTATCTGATCCCCCCCCCTTCTTTACACGTCGATCTAAGCTAGGTCTGCACATCAACTATAAAAAAATCTCTTCTGCTCGCCCCCCATTGCGTCACAATACCTCGCCTACCCGGATATCGTATAAAGTACTTGTGACAGCTCCGTTGTCAGCCGCTTTCTTTCGTTCCACTGACGACAGCGTCAGCCCCTAAGACCTTTCAAAACTCAAGTAACCATGCCCCGAAACGTCGACTTCCTGTCTAAGTCTCACTTGGCGAACTTCTCTTCGTTGTACCTTGATTACCCCAAACCGCAGACACCTGTTTCTTTCCTCAGTAGTTCGGAATCACCCGTCCCCAACCAGACCAAACTATTTTGTGACCCACCCACCCTCCTCCTCCGGTACGCCACTGCCCACTACACTGTAACCCTTAGTGTGGGCGACTTCTCCGTCAGGAGCAAGTGGATCGAGGAAATCTGGATGGTGAGTGTCGCGATAATTCCACCTTTCCGCGTGCAGAGGCTCTGTTTGTTTTGGGGACAGATCCTTAGGGAAACAGTCGGGGAGGGCATGGCTTCTGAGAGCCTCTGAAAGTCAATGGACGTGCGGATGGAGGGAGGGCCAGGCATAGCGAGGTGGATTGCCACTTGACCAGGACAAGACACTAAAGGGCTTTGATCGCGCAGCCGAGGGGTCTGAATGAGGTGGGTGGGTGGGGGGAAGAGTGGCCAGTGTGGCGGCAGCAAGACCACAGAGGAAGTCTTGGGCGGGGGTCACGCAAACGTTGGGGACTAAACAGTGGACGCTGCTTGTGATGCGATGCAAGCAAGCTATTTAAAATACAAAAGGACAGGTTTTGACTATAAATGAAAGTTCTCCCCCAATCCTTTCTATGATCCCCTGACCCCAGGCTGTACCCCGTCCCTCTCTTTCTATCGTGCGTGCGAGCGTGTTTGTCTGGGTACGCGAGACCGACTCTGTGGATAGGCAAAAATTTTTTTAAGGAGAGGAATCAAGCAGCATTGCTAAACTTAAAAAATATTCTCGTGAAGCCAGCCAATTTTATGTACTTTCATCAAGCCCTCATTATATAACTTAAAAGGTTTCTTAAGGCGTTGTGTATCCTTCTCACGCACATGTGCACGAGTACACACGCATAAGTACACACTCGCACAGACGGGAGCGCGGGCTCAAACACTCGCAGTTCACGTAACACGCATGTACTTAGGCACAAAATGGACACGCAGAATCACATGCAACATTTAGCTGTCGCAGCATGCTGCCACACATGCACGTTTTCAAAAAGGGGCAGACAACCCCCCCCCAAAAAAAGTTGCTTCTTAGTAGAAATTTTTAATTGTGGAAAGGAAAATTACTTCGAGGAATCGCGGCTAATCGGCTACAAGGAAGTGGTACAGAAACTCCTCAGTCGGGGGGAGAAAAAAAGTCCCTGTGCACCGCACCTTCTCTTGACATAGACGAAAAACCTCAAACAAAACTCGGTTAATTCAATTGTGGTTAGATCAAAAGCATGTAGGATTGTTCCACCTCCTTCAACCCACACGCCCTCCGATTGAAATTAATCTACGTTGCGCAGGATTCAGTCGTCGGATAACGAATTCCAACACTTCCAGACTTCGCCCTATCATACAAGCATGGAACATTCACATACGCACGCTCGCTCACTCAGTCATCAAATCTTAAGTTAGAAAAACAGACACCATCAAAGACAGCAACCTGTCTTCTCTCAACACATCAACTACGATGTAAACTGTGACTGCCAGAAACGCCAACTGACAGTACAGAAGACATTAATGTCCCGTTCAAACATTAGCAGAACTCTTCTTATGCTTGTGGCGAGGCAGAAGGAAAGGCTTTCCTGACGGTGCGCACAAGGGAGGCTACTCTGAAAATTTTCATTTGTGGCGAACGTGATTACCTCTCTGGAAACGTTGGATGCTTAGTTGGGCGCTCTGTATTGCTCGCTCAAGAAGGCCTGGGACGAATAAACAGATGAAACGAGGAAACGAAAGAGTTTTCGAAAGTGCCTCAGTTTCCGGTTGGTATGTTAGTGGACTCATTTTCGAACAATCCAGTTCTGAAAAATTCTCCCGAAAAAACAAGAAGAAAAGTGCGAGAAAGCGCATTATCAGTTTCGCATTTCAATCTTGTCCCCAAAGAAAAAAACCATACAAAACTGTTGGACGGGAGTATGCTTGCATCACTGGTGGTGGCTTAAAGGCACCGTGTGCTTCCGACTGCGTGCTCGCTTGTGTTCAAATGTGTATGTATGTGCGTGTGTACAGAATGACTGAGGGCTCTGTGGTGCTGTCCGTGCGTGTGGGGGTGAATGCGTGAGGGCAGACCACTGTTTCATAGTAAAAACAGCCACTCAAAAAAGAAAAGGGATTTGAAGAACCTAATTTCAACGCTGATTTCCGCGTCTGTTTGGTGTCGCGTTAAATTAAGAATCGGGGTGCGGGTGGAGGAGGATTTAGACAGGAGAGTAATGGAAGCATGAAGAGGAATCTAGAAAGAAACTAGAGACTGAGCGAGAGAAAGAGAGAGAAAAAAAATCAAACTAAGAAATCTACCTATGCTGATATTCGTATTAAATTCTATTCATGTGATGAATTTTTGTGATGCTGTTTTGAGTGCATGCTGTGATAAGCAGGCCATTTTGCACCCTAAGTTGAAAGACACGTATTAATCCTCACGTAGGGGAGACGAAAATCTAGGACTGTTTCTGCCCCTGGTCACTTTGTCCAGCTCAGATCTTGAAGCTTTCTGACAAAACAGCTGATATACAGCTGGCATCCGAAACATTTCTGTTTTTATTGATAGTCATGAATTTTAAAACGTGTCAGTTTTGCTTTCTTTTTATTGATAGCTATGAATCTTAAAAATATCATTTTGTGTTGTTTACCTAATGATATAATATTTGTTTAAAAATTTCATGTTGGGTCCTTTTTCAATTTATAGCTTTGATTTTTAAATAAATTGTATTTTTTAAAATAGCGATTCTACTTCCACCTCCACCTGATTTCCCCCTCCCTTCTTCCTTTTTCTCTTCCTCGGTTTTTTCTTTTACCTCCTCTTCCTGCTGTAACACCACCTACTTGTCTAAATTCTATTAGTTTTGTAAAAGATATAACATTGGTATCGATTCATATACACACATGTACCCCTTGCATGCGCGCGCACGCACGCATACGCACAATGTGCCCGCAACATCTTATCACTGCCTAACGTTCTAGTAGTTGGCCTGATCTACTCCTACTCAGTCATAAATAACTTTGACAACAAATGTCGAGCCTCGTTGTCCATGGCAGTGTGTTAGTTGTTTCGAATATCACATGCAAATAGTTCTAATGTAGGCACGCAAGCAAGCACGCGCGAGCACGCACGCACGCACACAGATACGCACGCACGCACACGTCGCTGAGGCAGATGCTTTATCGAAATGCATTTATACTTTTAGCCTTGACATTTCACAGCAGTTAAGAAAACAAGACAACAACAACATTCAATTTGCAATGAAGCAGGAAGCAGATTTGTGTGTCGGAGTTCCATGCTAATGCATCGTTAGAAATGACAGAAGTTGTGACGAATAATTAGGAGGAAAATCCACATAATAACGAACAATTACTATAAATTAGCAATGTAGCGGTCCAGTACTTTTTACAGCCAGAGGTTTGAATTTGTCGGAATGGGCGTATCTAAGCTGGAAGCTTACTGCCATAGTGCGTGTCTGCCTGCCAATCTGGTTGGCTGGACTGTTGTTTTCTGTTATTGAACGCCGAGGCGAAAGCGGAAAGTTGTATAAACATCTCGCGGCAAATCTGTCAAAAGGCGCTTGTCGCTAGCCGGTGCCAGAGAGATTTACTAATCTAGGGAAACTTGTAAAAGCGAGCTTTCCTAATTTTCAGGTGTGTCTACGGAACCTGTTGGACAGTGAGTAAATCAAAGGGTTATAGTCGCCAGTTATTGGGGTAATTAGATTTCCAGACAATTCCATCAGCGCAAGGATGCTAGTTTTTATTGAACAAAGACAACTATCCTCTGATCAGAAAGACAAGGAATAGGTGACAGAAGGTAACCTAGTTTTTGCTCCCTGCTATCACAGTCTCAACCCTTCCACCATCCCTACGCCCGTTATCTCGTGCAGTCGAACTAAAAATTGACTGCATCGACTTTACGGATATCGTAAAGCGCAAGATGCAATCGCTGTCCTAGATTATGAACTTTGCCACGCTAGGGGGATGACGTCAAGAAGCTATAACCACCAAATCATCCCGCGTAATTCCGCTAACAGGGTGGCTGCAAGGCGGAAACAGATCCACTTCCCGCCCCGCCCTTCTTTCTTTAATCTCATTCCCGCCACCAAAACAAATTCGGCTTCGCCACTTTAAGGCTGATTACAAAATTAAGATTAAAAGAACCTAATCGCAGAGTTGCGTCACAGGGATAGAGAAAGAGGACAGAGTGTTGTGGTATTGGGGGAGGGGAGGGGGAAGAGAAGAGCGGGTGGAAGGGATCGAGAGAGTAAAAGGGTGGCAGGAAAGAGAGAGAGATGGAGATGTACACGGCAAGCAGAGGTGGGTTCTTCCCGTAGATCCTTGTTGCGAATCATCCAGCCAAACCGCTCGGAAAGACAGCTCCATCCTTTTCGTCACGTATTAGCTACCTCGGAGTTAGAACACCTCATTACAAGCACCTCCGAAGGTGCGGGGTACTCTTGGCGCTATCGTAACAGTAGCACCGTCGGGATAATTAGCTAACAAAGAGCCTGTCTGTAACAGCGGGTGGGCTGGACGCCTCATTAGCGGCCACTCAGACACTCCCAGAATGCATCGCACCAGACGTCCTGCCCTGCGATTAGGTCGCTCACCTATTTTTCACACCGCTCCTACCTCGGAGGTCTCCTTACCTCCTGTTTGCACAGTGCACATCAGTTCTTATAACCGTGATGCATTTATTACTAGGCTGTAAAAGCGTCCACTCCATTTTCAGGTCAGCGTGGTAGGAAGGTCAAGCTATTTGTAGAGGCACGCAGAACAATTAATGGAGTACTTTTAGTGGCATTTTCGTGCGGTTTATTTGCGTCGAACGACAGCAGGCGTAAGAGATAAACCTTCCGTCCTCCACCCTATCCTTCAGAAACCTTTGCAGAAAATTGGATCCATTAGCTGACGAATTTGATGATCGACATTTTTTTCCCCTGTGGATAATGGAAATATTTTTAAAGCCGCATTTCCTTGCGATTTAATCGAATCGTGCTAGCCCAGCATAAGCAAAGAGCGCTGTACTTCGCAACCAGGATGTGTTTGGGATATCGATGTAACACAAGCAAACGTAAGTCTTGTGACCTGAATGTCGATTAATACCGCAAACTAGTTAAATAGGGTAGAGAGCTTGTCATCGGAACGATTTACTACAATGAAGTCATCGCTACGATAAACAGCTATTAACAGCACGCCATCTATTTCTAAGCACAGGATTGATTGGCGGGCTTTATGCACAAAACGCGTGCAGTAGGATTATAAGTTCAATAGTAACCCCGAGTCCCAGATTTTGCACTCAGATTAACTTGAGTTCAACAGTTTCAATGAATTTTCTCAGAATGTGTATATTATTAAAACTTTAGATCGATGGTCCATAATGATATACTCACGCGTACGTTTGATCACTCCCTCCTTTTCTTCCTCTCTATTTCTTTTTTGTCTCTCTCTCAATCGCAGGGAGCGAACGCGAGTACACTTGTGTGTGTGTGTGTGGCCGTGAATACACGCGACTGTGTATAAGTACGTCAGTCTGTGATTACTGATTGCAGATGCATGTATTCGCTGCAGGATCTATCACGGGAAACCTTGCACTTCGATTTAATGGCTTTTTTTAATACTGCGTTTACGACTCCAAGAGGGACTGTAAAACATCAGCTATAGTTATAATACATTATCGCTCGTACCACAACCACTACGGAAAACACTACCAGCTGTAATTTAATTGTGCATTGGATGCTGTCATACAGGACAAAGGCCAATCCTTAATATGTCCTGAAATATCGGCTGAATTCGCGAATAACACTTCGCAACAAAGTCTTTGATCTTATAATCGTTTAAGAGAACTGACTGACAAGACAATCCTTATGATGTTACAAAGACGGCTGGAACTTGTAAGTGCTGACTAACTTTAAGATCTGGGTGCCCCAGTCTCAAGGGTCACGCGGTCGTGCGAATGCTTCAATAAGGCCCGACTGTCTCCAACCACGCGGGTATTGGCCTTTGCAGCAGATCTCTGCATCGGGCGATATGCAATTTCACTTCATCTCGTTTCAATTTCATGACTTCTGGAAACGGGTTTTCTCACCCTGCTCTGATCTGTAGACGGCGCCACTAGGTGACCTGACCCCGCCATCATGACGCCGTTTCCGATCCCCAAGCTGACACTGGCAAATCATCGCTCCTTAATGACAAAACTTAAAAAGAGATGAAAAACAGAAACCTGCCGTAAGGAACCAGAACACACTTTCAGAAAAGAGATTTTACTTTCTATGCGCGCGAATGTTCGTGTGTTCGACGCTGAGCGCGTAATGCCTTAGATCAACTGAGCAGAATTCACTATCCTTTCGGAAGGGTTACGTTTAAAGTGTGGCTTGACTGCTAATATATTCCCTCCCCACCCTGGTTTTTTTCGGGCGCCCACGATTGAAAAAAAGATTTTCGGTGTGACTCATATCTGAAGCATGACCGGAGCGAATTTATCCTCCAGATCTACTCGCCGTTACCTCACTAACCTGCCAACACAGTCCGTCCCAACACAGCGCACGTCCGGCTAGTCTGAAAGTTGATGGAAGGGACGAGAGGCGCGAACCCAGCTGCGGAGGAATGCATCGGCATGCAACTTTAGGTCGTACGCGCCTTAAAAAAAAGTCCTTTCATCGCTTCCAATTTGGGAAGCTGGGTTTGATTGCTCGTTCAGCTCGTACGTGAACTGTGTTCATCGCTTATAGCACGCACTCACGCACACATGCACGTCCTCGCGTCAGACGCATAGACATATTTAAACATGCGATAATGCACGTTAATTATTGTCGCCAATACTAAAAGTAGTAAGCACAATATAACCACTCACAGTGGAGTAAGCTCGCACACAAGCGCTCAAGCAGGTACACGCCACGCTCATGCAAATGCTCAAGGGACGGGTACATGCAGGCACTGACGCACACACGCATTAATACAAAACCATTAACACATGCACGCATGGGCACGCCCACAAGCACCCACGCACAGACGAACACGTATACGACGTAACCGCGCACATACTACAAGCATTCAAAATGGCGTGCACGAACACAGAGAGACCCAGTCTTATGCACGTACACACATACGTACACACTCACCCACACTCACGTAGACACACGCGTACACAAAACACGCGCGCTCAGTCACGTGCGCACACAGTAGAGCTTCATTTGATAGAGCGCAGACACATCAGACTGGGCAATCTTAAAGTACACCCGTGACAGAAACTTCTCTCTTGAACCCAGACCAGATGCTTGCGGTTCACACCAACGCACCGGAAACAAGATGAAATGAAGGTAATAAAACGAAATCCACCTCAAGATCCCAGACTGCTCTCGCAAACCCCCCAAATGAAAACACACGCCGACGAGTTTCTTCTGGACTTCTGATAACCTAAGGTTGAGGAAACGCGAGGAAACCAGCACTTGATACAACCACTATTTTTGTCTTCTCGCACAGCATGAGATATGAAAGGAAGCTGGTTAATGGGTCTTTGGACAATCTTAAGGCTTTCTGGCAGAGCGAGAAAGCCAGCGGATGTGAGATGCACTTTAGCGAAAACTTATTACTATCAAACATAAATTCTTTGGATGGGGTGCCATGTACAAAGAAATAACGCCTACTTCCCACCGAGATAGAGGTCATAGGTTCGGATCCATGTCCAGGGCACGCACTTTTTCTGCTTGTGACCCCTGCACAGAACTAGTCAGCAATAGTTTCACCGGGGAATCCAGTTTCTCGCTTTTACTCTTTCACCCCACCTTCCCGGTCCTTCTCCCCCAGTGTAATGAGATAGGCTTGGTTGCTGACTCGGTGTCAAAGTGTAGCTCTTTGATAACACGCGCGACCGAGCTTGCCGAAAAAACCTGTAAACAGCACGACAGCGGAAGTGACGTCAAAAACAGTGTCACTACCAGCAGGCTCACAGTATGTCTTGACATCAACGCGTTCCTCCGAATCGTAATCAACGTTCCCGGACTGTTCAGACTATAAATATAAGGGAACGGAAGACCATCCAATAGGCTCAAAGGCTCAAAGACGTATTTGCTTGAGCCTTTAGCTTAATTGCTTCAGTCATCTGTCCTCCTCTTGAAGCATGGGGCATTGAAAGTTGTCCTCCACTATACCACCTGCGGTCTCCGGGGTATTTTCTGCTCCTTCCCAAGACAGGTTGACGGCTTTGAGTTCCTCCATTATTCACATATTTTTTAAAGCTTTCTTTATCGAGAATGACTAAAATGTATACTTCACGTATAAGTACAGGCACCCGGTCCACCACAAACATTTAGGAAGCACACACCTACACAAGGGTACTGCACTTTTTCAGTTTTTCTTTCACCTACAGATATTAACTTCACATATTTTCGAGAAACGAAGAAAAATTTATAGTTACAGATCACATGAAAATAATTAAGCAATTAGTTATGTATTCAATAATTTATAAAGAGTTTTTAATCCAATCTTTCTCTCGAAAGATAAAGTTTAAAGATTTGAATACGACTACACAGTAAATGCTTAAAGTGAGTTGCGTGATGTACATTTTTTAAACATGCAGATTTTTCTGAACCTTCCTGCGTGTTATTGGGAGATGAAGGACTATGGCTATATATGTCAATCCCTCCGTCTGTCAATCAGGACAAGGTGAATGCAAAACTGAAAAGCTCTCCATCCTCTCCTTCAATATTCCCCACCCCACCCTCACCCCCATCTCAGTTCTCTTTATCTTCCTTCTCTCTCGCTTTGCATGCATGCATGCGCGCGTACGTGCTTTCATTCTTTTGTTTGTTTATGCGCGCGTGTGTACAGGTGCTGGGAGAGAAAGGTGCAAGTACAACGCCCTTGTCCTAGCTGCACAGACATACGGCGCCGCTTAACGTTGCAAAATGTCAAAGCAACATTCAGAGGGAAAGGATTCTGGAATTTCCCAGACCTCATTGCAACAGACGCCTACGCAAGTGCCATCCCTGCATTCCATGCATGGACTCGTGTGTGTGTGTGTGTGCGTGCGTGCGCGTGGCCATGCGTTTGATTCATGCAGGGAAATGTGTAACGTATAAAACAGATCTGTATGAAAACATACACTAAATTTAAATTATTATCATTTTCTAAAATTTAAAACAAGTTTTAAACAATATTAGCATGCCAGTCCATGAATGTTTTTTCCCAGCGTGTATCAAGTGTGATGATCGACGCAATCTGTCACACGATGCCCTTGCTAATGCATAATTCTGCGGATGTTTCTTGTCCTGTTCCCAAGCGTTCGCCCTTAAAAGGCTTTGCAGTCACTGTAGTAAGCGCACGGACAAGTGTGACGTATTTCCAGACATTTGCTACAGATACTTCTCATAGTGTGCAAGTTCTCGGGCTAGTTGCCTCCCTTTCGCCACACATCCGGGGTCCGAAAGTGAGACGCTTTGTTAGACCCTTTCCTCACACCTCCGGGGTCCGAAAGTGAGAGGCCGTGTTAGAAACATGTGGCCTGCACCCGCAGACGTTAGGATTCATGGTGCAAGAACGAACAAACCTGTGGATAACGTAGCACAGAATGCGAATTGAGAACAGGTGTTGGGTATTGAGGATGGATGTGTGGTAGAAGTCGTGGTGGTGGCAGCGGCTTTTCAGATGGCGAAGGCGTGACGGAGGTGGTTAGGACAGGATCTAGTGGTGATAGAAGGTGGATCGAAAGCACCGGGAGGGAATAGCTGTTTGGCGCGCATGCGCAGAATAGGCTTGCGCTAAGCTTGAGCAGCCGTAGGGGAACAGTCGGTGTGGTCCTGTACCCCGCTGTACCTGAATTGTCCCCCCTGAAGGCGCTAGGAACAGCGAGCGACGCAAGGTAGCAAACTCGGAGCCATAGAGTAACTGAAGAACTCAGTTCTGACGTCATACAGTCACTGATCCTGCCGCCAGCAGAAATCGCCTCAGGTTTGCGTGCGGGCGGGGGATATGGCCAGGGGTGTGTGTTCCAGACACAACAGATGACTCTGGTTGAGTGGTGAAAGTCAGGCAAAACGTGGCACCGCTCTTAGCAGCACGAGCCGAGCAGACAGTCTGAAGGGCACGGATGCAGGTGGGGAAATGATCCCTCCCCATCTCGACCGTCCTCTCCTAGCCTCCCGCTTCCTCCCACTCATCGCGCCCCAGTTTCCGAATTGAAACACTTTGCACAAACTGCGCGCAGTAAAGGTCAGGCTGTCTCTCCGTGTCTAGGTACATGCGCATTGCGGTAACTCAGGACTTCCAAAATCAGTTGAAAGAAAAGACCTGAAGGAAACTGAAATTGATTTGAAAACTGCGGCCTTGACATATCCTCTGCGGCCTTGACATATCCTCTCAACCCTTTTACTTTAGCCGTTGTCTGTGAACTTAAATGTATTATTGGATTGTGATTTATTTAGGTGCAAGAGTCTGTATGTCCCATCCCTTTCTGCACACCTCTGTCCGAGCAAGTATTTCTTGATGATAGTGCACAATATATGGTTGCACATCACCAACATTTAAAAAGGCACAGTTCTTTCTTCCTTCTTTATCTCTTTCCTCCTCTTTCGCCTTCTTCTGTGTCCAGGACCGAGTACTTGTGGACCTGTTGTAGCGTAGCTTACTGCCGTATCATCAAGATTAAATTTCCTTTATTACAACGGCAATGCAAGATAGCCAATAACTGTTTTTCCCAATTACCAAGGTAATCTTTTGAATACTTACCAGTTGATAATTTTTCATTGCATGAATAGTGCAAGCAGGGAAAGTCCATGAATGTATTAATTTAGCTTCGTAATAGTCGTCTGAACGATAGAGGTTGGGTCGGAGTGGGAGGGGCTGGGGGAGTGCTCCCGGCAGCGTCCGTCTGGACGAGCGAGAATTAAAAAGAAAGTGCGCTCGTCGCGAACTCCAGACATTATTCCCCACTTTCTGATAGTTCTCTGTTGAACCGTTAGGGCGCCAGTTGGCATCAGAAGTGGGTCAAGCTGGTGCTGGACTGTTTCGAGTTTTTCCACTCCGCGTGGAAATCCACTGTCCCTTCCTCTTCAGTACTCCTCCCTCCGACTCCCTCCCACCACAACTCGCTGCAGTGCGTACAGTACGCGTGTACGCGTGTACGAGTGCAGGCAGGGGTGTGAGAGAATGTGTGCATTGTACATCGCAGACAGCGCACCATTGCTACGTTAAGTTTCTCAGTTTTTAGTTCCGACAGCTGATTTCCTCTGCATTTGAACTGACCCCCCCCCCCCCAAAGGCTGAACCCGATTAAAACGCCACAGAAATGGTAAATCTAGCCCAAATTCTAAAATGTTACCTCCCAGAACGCCATTACTTGTCATCTTTAGTTTATTCTCAGTTATCCGCATTCTCTTTATTTTAAAAATGATTTCTTGAAGGCCCATAGAGTCGATCGTCGCCCTGGTCTGAGCTGCTGATTATACATCCAGTGATGTCTTCGCTGGAGTCCATCTGCGTCATGTTAGAATTAGGCACGCGCAGTCGTTTCGTTTAGCAGACGACAAAGCCAGAAACCGACGCATGAACTGTGACAGATACGTGACCTCTCAAAAAGGAATAGCTTAGGGAGTCAAGGACCCTGAGAGGTCCAATCAGAAAGGCAGTTACATAGTCACAGACGCTCTCCACGCGCGTAGATAGGCCTGGAAATGCGCTGTAAATATTCCTCCGTTTCACTTTCTTTTTCTTGGATTGGCTGTTCGCGTTCACTGAAAGAACTAACGCTAGGATACGCAAAAGCGTTCACAGCAAGCAGAGAAGTGGAAGCAGAGAGTTGAGGTGTGAAAAACATTGCAGCTTTTTAATTAATTTTTAAAGCCCTTCATTTCCCAGATGCTTATATCTGTGGCAGCACCTCGATATATATATATATTATATAGGTAAAGTTGTTTTTCTCCTAATTCTGTACTTCTGTTTCCTTATCCTTCTTTTCCTCGATCTTCTTTCATTTTTTTAGACGTTCCTCGAAAAGGACACGCGAGGATCTAAAACTAGTAACACTTCTTACTTTATTTTGGAAGTAGATGGGTCGGCATTATAAATTTATTTGATAAGTTTTCTACCTGTCAAGCAGCCCGACGAAATTTTCGTTACAGAATGAAGCACTAGCGTTTCGTAACCTGCAAGGCTTCTATCTATTGATCCATCCTTCCACCTATCTGTCCATCCATCTGCAGTGTTCCATTATTTTAAGTGTTTTGTGAATAGAGGTGAGCGAGGGTTCAAACGAGCGACCTAGCGAGTGAGCGAGTGTGGTCACCCATCTGAGCAGAACTAAGACTAAAGGTCATACAGGTCACGCGCCCAACACCAGCGCTTTGCCCCCATCTACTCAATACCCAGAATCGATTAGACCTCCCAAGGAAAGTGCAAGATTAATCGTGTAAAAAAAAAGGTTTGCGTCTAAGGCTCAGTGCAAAGGTAGCATCTGACCCCATCTCTCACCAGAAAAAAAATCACACATTCGGTCACTCTGTTCTCTGGGTCAATTTACTTAACCGAGTTCTCTTTTCTCGTGCCTCTTCCTATTTGTCGTCTGCCTTGCGTTTGTTTACTCGATGCGCGGCGTGTGCACAGTCGCCTTACTTAGCTCACGCATACAGGTCTTCGAGGGTCATAAAGCAAGTGCAGAGTGGCTGTGTACGTGTGTGCATGCGTGCGTACGAGAGAAAAAAGAGGGGGTGTGGGGGGAAGTGGTGAGAGTGTGGAGAGTGTGAGAGTGTGAAGAAGCAAGCGTCCCAAAGAACGCACGGACTTGTTTTTTCCTAGTTTGGCAGGGACGCAGTGACCTCTCCCCCACCCTCACACATAAAAATTCATACTCCGCAATGCGCAAAGACAAATCGCAGATCAAGTGAAACAAACTCAGTGACAGGGAGAGTTCCCTGCTTGGTTTGGCTTTTCATATTTGAAGGTTTTCACATCCTCGCCAGGCTCCCAGATCCGAATTCTACCACACCAACAACAGACAGCAAGCCTCACACCTCTACGAAAACGCAAACAACAAAACACACACAGAGACCACACACACACACACACATCACGCCGTTCCTATGATTTCATCTTCCATTAGCGTCCAAGCTTGTCCTTGTCAGCTCCCCACTCCTCCCCCGACAACGAGGTCATACTGTGTGCTATTCTCTTTTGGGGATATTTATTACATGTATTTATTCTTGGGATGTTAATTAAAACTATTCTTGGGATGTTTATTTCATTATTTAGTCTTGCTATACAAAAGCTATCTGCACACAGTTTAGTATTCGAAGATTAAAGCTTACAGTTTGCTATCAACGACAGTCAAAAGGATCAGAGGCAGAACTGATGTGTAGGGGAGGGGGGGAGCCAAATTCTGAGACAGGGTTGAGGGGTGATGCAGCTAGGGAGGCAGACGATTCTGTCTTGGATCTTTTCCAATATCTTCATCGCCTGAACGACGCGTGTTGGTATTGATCAGGCGGGAGCGGAGCTCACGTGCAAGATCCAAAAAGAGATAACATCGCGAGTTTTATTTCAGTGTCCTTTTATTTCTTGGCCTGGAAGGAACACTGCTGTTAATGTTGTTTGTCATCCATATTTTCAAGTCCCTTTTTTTTGGAACTGGCACGGGCTGATAATACAGGAGAAAGAAAACGAAATCGTTTTTACAGCAATCGGCATACCACGATGTACAGAGAAAACATGCAAGCATTCATTTACCCCAGTACCTTTTGGGATTTGTTGAAATGTTCCAGTCCCTCAAATGCTGCTCGATCGTGATAAACGTCAGATGGCGCGTGCTTCAGGCTCTTCAAGAAGTTAACACAAACCCTCATTAAAAAACCCCACATACAAGACATCGATCTGCGAATATTGACAAAGCAGAAAGCCGGCAAATGGCAAAGCGCATGGTCAGAGGACAGTTAGGTACACGTATTTAGGGTTGAAAATTTTTAAATATTTATTATTGTTTGTTTTTGTTTGGGTTGCTGCTGCCTTAAGGATGAGGCAAGATGTGGATTCCAGTCCAAGTGCACAGTTCCGATAATTTACAACCTGAAAAAGGTCACTGACCCTCCAGAAATCCATTCCGCTTTGTTTTTTCCCTCTTGCAACTGTATCCTGAATCTTCTTCGGCACTTCATTATCTGTCTGCGTCCACCTGCCGCTACGAGCCATGTTGGTGCTTAGGCCTCGTTCTGGCGTTGGTGTTGTCATAGAAACGCATCACAGACCGAAAGGGGCATAGTTTGCCTGCAGGAGTCTCCACCCCCCTTACCCAAAAGTGCAATACTCTGCTCCTTTTAAAATTAAACTAAAATGCCAAAAGATATTTGTTGGCGATGAATCGACTCTTGTGAACGGTGACCGCTCTTTTTTGCGCAACACACATCGATCGCATGCTGGCGTCTGCAGGCCAGACGACATAAGAACACCCCCTTCTCTTCTTCTCCCACAACACCCTCCCCTCCCCCTTTCATCCACTCACCTTCCTCAACTCCTCAGTTGTCGCCTTTCTCATCTTTAATTGACACTCATCCTGGCTTCGCAACCCATGCTTTTTTTTAGGGGGGAGGGTAGGGGGAAGTCCTTTTGTGACCACATCGTGTTTCTAATTACCCTATTCCACACACGCACGAGCTTCCTTCCAAATTCCCTTTCCCCCAGCCTCTCTGGAATCCGCTACGATGCATGTTCATGTCGTGTCTTGAAGGCATATCGGAATGATTAAACCGATTCGGAAACGGAGGTGTTCGGGAAGCGAGCAAAAAAATGGGTAGGGATGGGGGACGGTGAGGTGGTTGTAAAAAATATGTTGAAGCATGTGATTTGGCTAGTTAATCCAAGCCAGAGAAACTAGGTCACAAGGGCACACGCACGCGCATGCGTGCAGTTTAATTATCTCATCTCAGTCCCGTGACCTATAAGGTCGTAGGGGGGACATGCGGTATGCAACTTCCGACAATCTCTGCCATCCTTTATAAACTTTATAAACTCTTTTCTTGCAAAAACAAAACTGTATTGACCAAGTTAGTGAATTTTGTTAAAATACTTCTTAGTAGAGTACATTAATGAATAGATGAATATATGTTTTTGCGTGTGGGTACGTCTGGTTGCGTGATTGAGCGTGTTATTTGGGTGTTTACTAATCATTGATTTTATTTATCAATATATGCATATTCTAATGTCATGTGAATTTATGATTGATGTGTTTTTTGACAATTTTTTCTCTTTTTTTCTGAATACCCCCTGAGGGTAAAAGAATAAAGAAACTTTGAACTTTGAACTTTGTCTGTCGTCTGTCATCCGCAGAAGAGCTGGGATACCAATCAAAGTCCCTTCCTTGATGTTGTCAAGTCAGATTTTACGTAATTTGCCTTCTCTTCCTTCCGCATTCCAGCGTGGATTGCAAGATGGTCTGAGCTATCAGTGTCCAACGTTCACCGCCAAACAGCAGGATGGAAACGATTAGAGCTTTGAAGAGCTTGATCTTGGTGAATAGGCTGATGCTGTTCCTACACAATCTGCTGAGATTTCAAAGTGCTTCAGTGGCAGGGGTCAGTCTGATTTTGACTTCTGCAGTTTATCTTCCTCCTGTAGTAAAGGTAGACCCAATATACTTGAAATTTTCCACTTCTTCCAGCTTATCTTTATTGGTAGAGACGTCTGCATGTTGACCATCACTTTACTTTTCTGAGCTCATCTCCATTCCATACCCCACCCCCCCACCACCCCCCCTCATTCTGTAAGCCTGCCTGTCAGTTGCTGCAGCTCTTGGCGCTGCTGCCACCCACAAGATCGATGTCATCAGCGAAGCCTAGGTTGGAGATAACAGCAGACAACAGATACCTTGCTACTATTATTATGCAGGTGGTTTGAAATAGAAGGCTGCTGCAGGTGTGAAACAGCCGGGAACCTGATATCTGACCAGGGAGGGGCATAGAAAGGAAGGTGAGAATTTGGGTCAATTATTCAGGCCGTCGGGTCAGAGTGCTCAGGTCAGGGTCTCAGCATCTAAAGCTGTTTGGATCAGTGATGCACGAGTACGGGTTCACGTTGCAACAGACTCCATAGGAGTGCCGATGCCTTCCAAAAGAATTCGCTGGGCATTGCGACAGAGCTGGTTTAACATGTCAGAGTTGCCGGGAGTGGGTACCTGACCTGTGGGTCAGGAAAATGACAGCAGTGAGGGAGATATGGACCGCCCCCATGATGCTGGCCCACAGCAAGCGGTGGCCTCATCCATCCCCTTTCCTCTATCACCTAAAATCAGGTCACGGGGCAACCTTTACTCTTACTTTATGTAGAATACAGCAAGACAAGCTGTACATATCGATTAGTTAACAATGTTATCTGCCAAATCCAGCTGCTCTCCGTTTGTCGTCTAGATTGCTATAGCCGTGTTTTATATCGACCTTTTCCTCCAACTGCAGCTGTCTGTAATTAAAATTTAGAACGGTGCTGATTAAATGCTTGCCTAGGGTCAAGCCGGCTGGTCAGTCTCGGTCCTCTCAGGTTTTGCGCTTGGTTCAGAACTTTGGGCGGAACTTGTCTTCCTCTCTGCATTTTCCTGAAACATGGCTGTCACGTTTTGGGGTCTAGTGGGTCAAGGAGATTACACCATAGATCCCAGGTGTGACCCATTCTCGACCCTCCGGCCCTAATTAAGGTCTATTAACCCCTTGTTCAAGCCGCCATCTAGCCGCTCACGTCATCACCAGCCCAGGTTAGGTTCCTGTTCACACCTCTGATCAGGGGGGCTGACTCTAGAAGCAAGGGGCAAGGTGTTACTCGCCCTGAGGCACAGCTGGGAAGGGACCATAGCCAGGCCAGGTACGGGTTACTTGGACAGGGGAGGATTACGTATCTGGGGGAAGCTGCCGATGCGTAGTATCGAGCATCAGGGGCTTTGATGTAGCCGATGGGTGTAAACAGCCAGGAATGGGAGGGGGTAGCTATGTCCACTCTAGGTGCCCACTTAGGGGGCGCGTTTTAGTAGTTGACGCGGGGTGTGGCTTCTGCTGTCTCTTGCCTGATTGGTTGATATGTGTAATTGTCTTGCTGACCACGTGCATGTGATTGAAAGAATCTATGGACGAAGTTGAGAATAAAAAGACTGGTTTAGACCATCAAATTATCTCAGGATTATTTCCTGGAGTTAAACATTGTGCAAACTCCATTCGCCCATCTCCCCACACATTAAACTGCCTGCTCGCACTGGCCATCTTACTGCAGCCATCAGTCTGGTGGTTCTTTCAGTGCATAGTTAAGTAATAGGACCCCATCCCCCATAGTGCGAAATCACCACGAGGTTGAAGCACTGTCCCTCTAAATCACCACCACCGTCAAATTATATTCTGCCCACATCTCCTGTGAGAGAACGTCTTCTGCCCAAGTATCCTGTGAGAGGACATCTTCAGCGAAATCTACAGTGAGGGCATCGTTAGCCTGAACTCCTGTGAAGAAGAGCTGCTGTTGTGAGACGTACGTGTCTTGTGGTACAACTCTGCTGAAGGCTGAAGGATTCAGCTGCAGAATTGAGGTGTCTCGTTCTACTGGACGTGTGGAAGTCTAGCAGCGACAGAACGTGGCTTGAGTAGACCAGTTGCATAGCGCAAGGGACTCTAGGAGGGTGTATGATCCTTCTAGACTGGTGTGTGTGTGACTCTAGCAGGTGTTCCTCTGCTGTGGGAAACCTCTACGCTGACCGGGCGGGAGAGGACTGCAGAACATAAAGGAGGGAGACCGAAGACCGCGGACAAGACAACCGTCTGAAGCAGGAGGCGAAGGTCCAGCCTTACAAGGAGGCTGTCTGTAACCGAGCTCTTGGGGTGAGCTCAAGGGGCTGTGTGTCAGCCTTTGGAAAACGTCATATCCTCTGTGGCGTGTGCGATCGTCAGCATCGAAGTCTGCTGTTACATGGAGGTGTTCAAGAGGCCCCAGCTACTTTTCAGAACTTCTTACAATCTACACTCCAGTGAGACAGCTCCGCTCCTCTTCCGACGATCGCATTCTCGCAGTACCCCGCATCAGGACAATGACATAAGGACAGCGCATGTTCACCTTCTCGGCATCCACCCAATGGAATTCACTTCCCCACAATATTCGCCACTCCCCATCACTACAGACTTTCAAACGAAACTTAAAAACTTTTCTTTTCCGAAAGTACCTTGACTGACGTCCCGATTGCCTGTCTGCATTAACTTACAACTTTCTCTCTTCATCGTCTCTTATGATACTTTTCCACCCATCTGTGACCGAACGACGATCTGTTTCCCAACCTGTTGGTCAGTGGTGCGTTCATCTCTCCCTCTGTGTGTGTTCATTGTTTTCACTAGCGTGTCTGTGTCCATCGTCCGCGCGAAGTGTGCATGAAATGTGTTCTCGCGCGTTAAAAATTCACATTTTATTTATTTATTATTTATTATCTACTGTTGAACTTATTCAAGAAAGGGGCGCTCCAACGTACAGACTGTCGTGCGGACTGTAAGAAGCATTCGGGAACGAGTGTTGTGTTCTGTGAGTGTTGTGCATCACGTGGTCATTCTTTTCTCGGATGCAAAGGCAAGATTGAGGTACGTGGTTTTTCATTGTGTTTAATGGCGAGGCGGGTGATGTAGGGTGGTATTAGATGTTATAGTAGACCTAGCTCAAACAGAAGGAAATTGCGGGACCCCTAGAGTTTAAACGAGTTGTAACATATATTTTCTTGATTGTAAATACTCGCTGTTTCTATCAACAATACATTCTTCTTTTTTGTGTTCACTGTATTACAGTCTTTTGTTGTTCTTTATGGGAGACTGTATGTGGTGGGGGCTCGGCCATATGATTAAGAAATCATATTAATTAACTTTAGTAATACAGTGATAGTTCCACCTACGCATATGTCACCCTCTTGACGGTGGTCGTGAGAGCGAGAATAGGAGACGACCCGTCAAGAGCAAAAAGAAATCTCCCTAGTTGTGACAATGGCCACCGCGTTTTTTAAAAAATTTCTTTTATGGGATTTGGGTGCGATAGAAGGGAACGTTGAGGTGGGGAGTCATTTGTCTTTCACTCCCCCTGTTCCCTTCCTTACCCCCCACACCACCCACCTCAACGGCGGGTGTCCTCTTCTATACTTACACGGCACGCAACTGCATGCGCGGCACGTGACTGTCCGTATTTGGCGCCATGCCCAGTGGCTTTTTTGCTCTGGCACTCTTGGCTCAAATCGACCTTCGATTGGCCGACGCATGCAGTCTGCTTTGCGCCAGACCGCGGGACAGCAACGAACCGAAAGTGCACTTCGTGTCGTCTGGTGCTGGGGACCGAAGACCTCCATCGAGAGGAAATAGCCCGCCGCACTATGCATTTCCTCCGCGAACCTGAACTTTTTCAATTACGTTTTTCGATCGTTTTTCATGCGATAGATTTCGACAAACTTAACTCCACGAAATAAGTTCTTTTACATTTTCACAAAAGAATTTTCGAAAAAAACCCCAGAAAACAAAGTCTACTAAAAGTACCTCTTGCTAGGAGGTCCTTCAATAATAGCCCGTGTCATAATCTACAGTGATTTTTATAACCGAGGTTGGACCAATCTTCACAATCGAAATCCATACTTTGTTTATCTCGTTTAAAAATTAAACTAAACAATATGGAGACACTGGGTCGGGAAGCAGCATTATTTTGATGGACGACTTTTGTTTCGTATGCACGCATGCGAGACGGCGACAAGAAACAAAGGAAGAAAGAAAGACGAAATATTAGAATGTACTTTTATTCGGTAAACACCCAACCGATTTCAACTGGATCTGCAAGACAGTGCATGCACACCCATTAGGTCCGAAGAGCTCAGTTCACCGAGGGAACTGGGCTAAGTGTTGCAAATACGCAGTTAACGGCTGCCTTGCTTGGTGAGGGCTGGTTGAAACAAGGCTGGGCAGGTAGTTGTGGGCAGGGAGGAGGCCAGACAGTTCGCAGACACTTGACCGCTTGGTTTGGTTTGGTTTTTGGTTTGTTGCTTAACATCTCGTCGCAAACTAGGTGCAGATCAGGACGGTGTTGCTCGAGACACACAACGTACTGCCACGATTGGCCATGGGAGGGCTGCCACAACACAGGCTTTAGTCTCACCCAGTCAAATCCACTGTTTCTCCGTTTACGGCCCTCAACTTTGGAACTCCCTGCCCTCTCACATCAGGCACCTTCCTTCCTTCTCATCCTTCATATCCAACCTCAAAACGTATCTCTTTACCCCCTGGGTTGGATAACGTATGTGGGCGTGTCTGTGCGTGCGGTTGTGCTTGTGCATGTGTTTGTACTTTGTCTATTAGCACCTAGATCAGGGATAGGCGCTGTACAAATACTAGATTATTGTTATACTGACATGGGGTCAACCAGTCCTAGTACTGTTCCCTATAGTGCCAGGTGTATGGCAGTGGCGTTACTAGACTGCCGAATTTTAAGTCTTCGGCATGACTGACGGGGTGCATACCCCTGACCGGAGAGGAGAACGCCTTCCGCTAAACCACAGAGGCAACCTTATGCGGTCTTACGCTCGACCGCGCACAAAGCTTTCCAATCTATCTTTATTGCTGCACCCAGACGGCGTGATCGGGGGGTGGAGGGGGGCGGGTGAGACGGGTGCGAGAAAGCGGTGGGACCAAGGGATGGGGAAGGGGGCGATATATAGGTGATGTTTACTTTGAGCAAACCGGAGCACCTGCGACCTAGTTGCCCGTGACCCACATCTATTTTTAGCTTGCCCTGCAGAACGGAGAGGAGGTCGCGTTACGAGAAGGGCGTGCGGCAACAGCGGCACCGGTACACGAAACGATCGAAGCTGCTGCACACGAGCGGAGGAGGAAGCGAATGGTGTGGGGGGGG
>SMGT01012343.1:70644-97207 GCA_004794575.1 Lanistes nyassanus
GGGGGGGGGGGGGGAGAAGAGAGGCGGGACAGTGGCCGCAGAATTCAGGTCAAACCGCCAGCATCGAAGAGTGCAAGCTCTTGGCCAACCGAGCAGACCACGCTAACGATAATTCTCTTCCCCTGCATACGCGATTGTCTCCCTTGACATGCCTGCCTGTCTTCTCGTTTCTCAAGCTTAGTCTTGCCTGCAGCGAACGGACAGTGCATCGCGGCCGATTTGACCTCTCCACCTCCCCCCCCCCAAGTCGGCCTCAATTTTTTTTCTCTCCGGAGCAGTCGGTATTTGCATTACTGTGGGTTCGATCAACTCTACTTGTATAAATGCTTACTTATTTCAAATTCTGCATCTGGTTTGTCAGGCCCACGTGCCTGTTTCCCTTTCAGCCCGCCGACAGCAGCTGAACACAGCGATCGTGGACACAGAAGTTACATTGGATGGCGTTAATAAGTTCTTGAAAACCCACACATGCAGCGAAGGAAAAAACTCATTATCACTGGCCATAGAAGTGCTGTTTGATAACCAGAAAGATAGAAAGAAAGGCTTTTAATTGTGTGTCAGTGTCTTTACTCAATGCGAAAATATGTGTTTACATTTACCTGTCAATCCGTCCTGCATGCATTATTTTAACGATAGGCGACTGGGAAAGTTGTTCGATCAAAATTTCCCAGCAAGTAATTTCCCGAGTAAGCGTCTGCTCCTCTCACGCACACGTACGCATGCACAGACACAGGCATACATGCACGCAGGTATACGATCGCACGCACACACATAGAGCGCGCATGATCCTCCCTCCCTCTCTCACAAACGATAGCTCCGCCCTTACCATTCGCTTACTGTCTAATCCATCACTCAGGCGACGCTGATGAAGAAAGGACAAAGCAAACGCCACATTAGGAGGCAGAACGGCAACGCCAACAATCGCAATTAATTTATTTCTCATTAATAAATGCATAAATGCAAATGGATGCTAATGTCCAATCCCCCCTCTCCCCCCTCTCTCCCCCCTCTCTCCCCCCACCCCACCCACACACCACCACTGTCGAGGGTTGCTAACAAGATGTTCGCACGATCGAGGTCGTACATTGAAGAGAAAGTACAGGTTAAATGTACGCTTCAAGTGACCTTAAATAAGAGTCAGTTTGTCGCGGATTTTATAGAGTGGTGCTAAAACTGTGCCCTGTCACGCACAATGTGTACACGGGGTACTTCGCATTATAAAAGGGTTCATGGGTGCTACCTATTATAAGGTTAAAGACGGATTATCGTGGAAAGATCGTTAAAGAAAATTAATCGCTGTCCGTAAAGGACCACAACGGCGAGAGAGCTTTCGTGCAAATGGCGTAGACGAACCGAATGCGGGTGGAAGAGTTTGGATATAAAGCTTAGAACCATATTGTGAAAAATCCCAAACTCCGGGAGGTCATTCACCTCGGTGCCTGACAGTAGAATTGTGTTCTTCACGCTCAGGCTCTGTCTCCATCCAGAAGAGCGACCAGCCAAGGGTAGCAGTTTTCTGCATGACGTTCTTATCTGACGCCTTTCTCTATTACCTCGTCTGACGCGGTCTGTGTACGCCATCATCTGTAAGACGTCATCTGAAGCAAGACTGCGATCGGACTGCGTATCTCTTAATTGTGATCTCCTCAGTATATGTTATCTGAGAACGTATTTAGATGAAGCATCCTTTGGTTTCTCTACGCGTTTCTACGGTGATTCTTCATAAGACTTCATTTGGTGCCACTTGCACCAATGTTGCCAGCCATGTTGTGCGAGAACGTGACTCAGCAATAACTGCGTTAAAAATTCTGACGAGGGGTATTCAGAACCGCTACCACTATATGGGTAATGAGACCCATTGGGTGGGATGTCAGATGGAAGAGCTGGGGTGGTGTTTGTTTTGGGTAGTGCCTCCAGCTGGCAGGGGGATGGGGGAATTCTCTCTCCCTTTCTCTCTCCTCTTCTTGACCCTCCCAGAGGAGGGAGGAACGAAAGCTCTCCCGATGCCGTTTGCTACTGTGTAAATGAACCCCAGAATGCGTGAGGGATGGAAGCACTGCAATCGAGGAGACAGACAGCTGATGAACAGCTCAGTTTGGTTGTTCCCTCCCCGTGAGTGGTCTAAATGATGTGCAAAGCTGAATGCGCTACACTCGGTGCGTGCGCGTGCATGTGTGCATGCGTGTGTGAGGGGGGGGGGATGAAGAGTGTGGTTGCACGTGAGGAACTGCGTGCATACCTGTATGTGTGTATTATAAAAGGGGAAACGGACGAAGACCGAAGCATTAATGTGTGTCCCATTTATACCATTATGAAAAATAATCCGCTCGTAAAACTGAGAATTTCTTAACATAGATTGCTAAATCTCCTCCCTCCCCGCTCTCTTTCTCTCTCTCTCTCTCTCTCTCTATCTCGCCTGTGTGTGTGTGGGGGGGGGTGTGTGTGTGAGAGAGAGAGAGAACCTCGTTTCCAGTTTCAGTATTTTTTGCAAGTCCCTGCTGATGCAGTAGTCAAGGATGCTATACTCATGTACATTAACCTGCATCGCTAGGCTGCCATAAGCACTGTGTCAAGGTCGGTCACTAACAGCACTGCTCCAGGATTCCGCTGACGGGGCAGTCGTATGGCGAGATAATCCATCATTATGTAATTAACCAAAAACATCTTTTTGCTGGCACCAGAGAGATATGCTTTCGGTCACCCAGATATTTATACCCAAATTGCTTTTTTATCGACTATGAAGTAAAGCCCAACGCAAGCACGCCCTAACATGTAAAGCACGCGTATTTACAGAATCAACATTCCGAATTCGCTAAAATAAACAACTTTCTATTTCTGCATAATCGCTTCCCTTCTGTGAGTGAAAATGGAAAAAGAATTCCAAGTTTAATCGTTGCAAACTCTAGAATAACGACAAGCTGATAACTAGAGAGGAGCACAACATTCCACCAACAACCACCCGTCACCAGCGACCGATACAGCGAACAGGCATCGACGGCCATCAAAAGGATTTTATAACAAGAGCCCAGATTTCGTCTATTTTTGAACCCCAGCCCCGTCTTCTATTTTGGTGGCCTCCCGGTGTCGTGTCCATTTATTTCTCTGCTCACTTCCCCGAGATCTTTATTCTGGGCACGCCTGCTTTATTTATAACGCCTTCTGGCGAGAGTTTCATCAGACGATAACTTCGGAGATTAGCGTCTCTTGCAAGGACTTTGCAAGGGAAGCAGCATTCACCAACGAGAACCAATTTCGCTGGCCATCCGGCAGACAGTAATTTTGTCACGTAAATTCATTGGGCTCAGGTACCGGAAGTGTGTAACAGACGGATATTTGAGAGTGAGACACTTCTGCCTACGGTTTAGTGGTATATTAGACTTGACCATAATAGCAGATCTAAAAGTCTCTGGCTTCGTTTGGCTTGGTTGGTTGGTTGAAAGGGAATCGATCTGAGCATCTTTAAAGCACCCCCCTCCCCCCGTAAAAGTAAAAGTGACAGGAACCAGAAAACCTATTCCACTTCATGTCTTTTTCTCCATTAATTCAGCCCCTCGCTCAGCTCTCCCTAGGCTTGTACATTGCTGTTTGCTAGTTCGTGCGCTTGTCTATTACTTAACTGTCTTTTGTTTTGATCAATCGTTTGTTCCTTTTTCATGTCTTTGATAGTTCGTTTGTTCATGTATTCTTTTGTTCATTTGTTTTTACACTTATTGTATTTTTCATTGTTTGTCGTTTGTTTATTTTTGGTTCTTTCGTTCATTCGTTGGTTTGTTTCTTTGTTTGTCAATTATTTGTTTTTTTCTGTCGTTCATTCACTTGATCGTTCGTTTGTTCTATCTTTGGGTTGTTTGTTTGTGTGCTTGTTCGTTCCTTCGTCAGTAAACTAGTAAGTTAGAGAAGCGAGGGAGGGAGGGAGGGAGGGAGGGAGAAGAAAGAGCCACCAGAATACAAGAATAGCACACCTTTCCCAAATTTAGCGCTTCGCTCTCGTCCGCTGCTCCCCATGATACAACTGTCGTGCACGTAAGAGCGCACATAGGGTGGGTAAGGTGATGAGGTGGTGGCGGGGGAGGGAGGGTAATGCATGCTGACGTTCGCACGTGAGTGCTTGCCGGGGCGCTAGCGTGTCAGCTGGATGGGCCTCTAGACAATTCTTGGTTTCCTTAGCAACAGAATGAACGTGCTAATTAGCACCAAAGCCTAACCACTGACTCTCTCTCTCTCTGATTTTCTTCCCCTCGCTAATGTCGAGCTCTCCATCCCACCAGTGCTTACACTCCTCCATTTTCTATTCACACTGACTTCCTTACCTGTACTCTTTCTCGTTCTCTCTCCTGAAATATTTTTCGATTTTTTGTTTGTTTGTTTGTTTGTTTTACAGACGGTTTACTCACTGAAATAACTTTCCACTCTTTCCATCCTCCTAGTCCCTTTACCTCCCTCTTCCTCTCCTAACGCATCACGTATAACCAAGCTCATAAACGCGCCTTCTTGTGGTCGCATGCATGAATGCTATATTCAAAGTGGCAGCTGGAATTACCACGAACTGACTACAGCGCCTTTGTACTCTTATTGTACCTCTGTGTGTATTTATGCTTCTTCCAGTCTGTCATGAGAAATTTACACATCATTTACAGTTTTCTGCACGTCTACCGGTCTCAAAGCGTTTTGTTATATATATATCAGCCTTAAATTATTTATCATTATTAACAAGAAGATTCGGAAGAAATGAGAGGTAGTTGAGGACGAACAGAAATAAAATGGCCATGAGAGCAGACACAGACATGTTTCGGAGCTGGGTTATCAACCCGAATGTTCGCAAGAAATAAAATATAATTCAGGGTGGACAGAAATAAAATGCACGTGACAGCAGCTACAAGCTTGCTTCAAAGCTAGGTTGCGTGCGCGTCTACAGTGTCCGTTCTTCCGGTGATGTTCATGGCTGCTGGTTAAGCCTAAGCCGATCGCGATCACGTGACAAACTGTCGCTCCCAGTAGCAAACAAAGGTCGCTAACTGATGGCTTGTCACGTGATCGCGATAGGTTTAGGCTTAACCAACGGGGATGAGCTCCTGGGCGGTACACATGGCCACCCCGTGTACATTTTAAGTTCACTTTCCCGCGCGGAAAGATTTAACGTTCCTGCAACAACGTCCGTCTTCCTGGCTTTCGTTTTATCCCTTACTCAAGACCCGCACAAGATCGGCTCGTGCGCCTCATCGCCGCTTAATTTCAACCACTCACAGAAAGCTGAGACCCTAAAAGGGATGTCTTGTGGCACCGAACATGCGCTACTGCCAAAAAAAGGGGGAAAATCCTACTGCTGTGTCAACACTTGCTGTCAGCGGCTTAAACTGCGGCACAAGCTACTGGCCTTGGTGTCCGGACTCATTTCAGGTTCACTCACCACCTGCTCATGCAGCACCTGCTCATGCACGCGACTCAGTTGCAAGAAGAGCGAGGAATCAATCGACAGGTCACGTGATACTGCATCCAGCCCACGGCAAAAAGGAAGGGTGACAATGACACAAACTCGTCAAACAGCAAGGGTCAAGCCTGGACTCGAATTCATCGGGTCTTTCAGGAGGTCGAGTGTTTGATAACAACTGTTTTCTTCTTCCGGTCAAGAAAAGCCTTCAGGACCCATTATTTCAATTCCCATCGCACGGACAGTCTAACTGCAGAGTGGCGGGATGCCCCAGTGCGCCCAATTACAATCCAATCCCCGAGGATCGAGACGCGGGTCAACTGGCCATCGACTGCTCACAAAAATCTGCGACCTGTACTAGTGTCTTGGTTGAAGATGGCAGCGGTCAGCAAGGAACAAAATCCGCATCTAATGGCCTTCGTGTCATCATCATCATCATCATCATCATCATCATCATCATCATCATCATCATCATCATCATCATCATCTTCATCTTCATCATCATCATCATCACTGGCGGCGACAACAACAACATGTACAATATAAAATAAAAACAGCTTAGAGAAATATTTGGAAAGATCGATACACCAGTTACAGACACAAAGTCGGGCAGACAGACGGGCGGAGATAGTGAAAATTTGTACATGCTTCGGATGGCTACACCGACAGCTAGAGTGGTGGTTGACCTGTCCCAGCACAGCAACAGATGCATTGCTGGAAGCGTTTTCACTCTCTGGCATCTTGCGAAACCACAGTGTGGGTGTCAAAGCCGACGTAGGGCTGACATAGTGATGAAGTTAAGATCGATAACTTAATTTCCCTCTTGTGTAGACTACTGCTGGTGCCGAGGTCAGGAGAATTCCAATCGTCCTCTGCCCGGGCACTCTCAGACGCGGGCCTGCATAACTGTGTCAATGTGACCCAGGGAAATCTGTCCTTTATCGTCCCCCCCCCCCCCCCACACACACATACACACTCTGACCTTTCCCCAACCCCTCTTGCACGTGATCCGTCATTTTTATCCAGTCACTTGCTCTTCTCTCTGCAGACGTCAGCAGAGCCATCTTTTGCAGACGCAAGGATGTGCTAATGACGCTAGGACTTGAGATCAGAACCCTAAAGTCCAACACAGAATCTGGGGACGTCACGAACGTCCTTCGATCGCGATGCATCGCGTCCCCAAACGGTTCTACAGCTCGCCTCTGACGCCCTATTCGCTTGGGGATGGACGGCCATCAAAGGCATCACGTGACCGCTGACCACATCCACCGCCTCCTTTTGACCACAGAGAAACCATCCTGCTCCCGCCTTCACCCCCACCCCTCCTGGCTATTGAGACCGCAGGAAGTGGTTCCGCGTTAATAGCCACCCCCCGCCGCCTACATCCGCACTGCGGCTGGAATTTTTTTCACGACGGCGCGCGTTTCCATGGCAAACACTTCGATTTTATGTGGATCGGGGTGGTTTTAGCTGGAAGGCGAGAGAGCAGGAACTTCCTGGCTGGACGAAAAGCAGTGACTGAAAGACCAAAACTGCGGTGTCAGGTTTGGTAATGACCCATCACGGGACTAAAAATACACGCTCTGTTACAAGTATGGTTGCCGTTCTTTATCTTTCGTTTGCACGGAATAAACAGCTATGGAATCCTTTCCTTTTCATTTCTTCCGCCTCCGCTTCTGCTTGTTGTTCTGCTCTTGTTATCTTTGTCCTTCACAGAAGGTGAGTGGGGGTTCTTTATGGGGGTAAGCTGGTAAAACGAAACGGGATTCGTTGATGTCAATCCACAGAGGTTTTACTTTGGTCTCCATCATCATAGAAGAAAGACGTGAATAAAAGATTCATTATTCCTTACTGATTCTTCTATAACTTGGATCTTCTAAAAATCTCGTTCATTTATTTTGTGTATTATTTGGTAATCTGTACTTTGATGGTCGACCCCATTCTCGTTTTGGAATGATCTTCCCAAAGACTTTAGTTTTTGTGCCTTGTAGTCCTCTTAGGAATCCTTCAGCGGATGCACTCCCGGTAACTCTTGGATAATTTGAGATCATCTCTGCATTTTTTGGGGGGAGGGGGTGGGGGTGCATAAAGACATCCCATGTCTGAGGAAGATCCACTCTCTGTGTATGTCCGTGCAATTTGGAGACTCTTCCTTAGATGCAATCCGTGTTCTTTCAGTTTATGTCGAGATCATACCTGATATTTCGTGCCAGTCGTGATTCTCTGTAAGTCACATGGGAATTTACTTTTTTGCCTTAACGCGTCGTCCTTACGCTCGCTCCACACGACCGCCGTTAAGGTGACGACATATGCGTAGGTGTAAACTATTCGCACTGTATTATTTACGATTTTTATATGATAATCTCACGAACCCCCATCCACCTACAATGTCCCCACAACACAAGGAATAACAAAACTCCATAATACAATGACAGAAAAGATAATAGTTTTTACATTTAGGGAGTATTGACAGAATGAATAAATCTCGGCTCATTGATAGACGATGATTCCCCGGCGTTCTTTCTGGTTAACTAACATGCGTTTCCTGTCATCATTTTCTTTATTATCATAGCAATGAAGACACACATACCTGTTTCAACTGAACACACACCATGACACGTGTAGGACATACAACACTTTCACCTGGTAGTTTATGCAGTTCGCACAGGATAAAGAAATCTGTTCGCATAAAAAGAGGCGCCCCTCTCTGTTGTCCTGAAAGACTGACGTCAGAAAGTCTCTTGGCTGCTCCTGGCTAGAACTAGACTCGTATCGCCGATCTCCCCTCGTGTCCTTTGCCTCTAGACAGAGCTTACTGAGAGACTCAAGCTCTCACTGATGTGGCAACAGCCATCGTGTTGTGCAATGCTTCTCGGTCGACCTTCGACCTCTGAACTCGCTCTCCTAGAGTTCAGTTGCAGGCAGCCTCCCTTTAAGGCTGCATCTTTGCATTCTGGTTTTGACGGTTATCTGTCCGCCGTCCCTCGACCTCCCTTCTTTACATTCTGCGGTTCCTTCCCTTACCCGGTTAGGGTAGAGATTTCCCGCAGCAGAGGCACTGCTCGAAAAAATGGAGGTTGGACCTGAGCGATTCACGACAAAATCCGACCAAACACCCCAAATTTTGTCATTTACGTATAAAAGGCCTTTTTCTCCAGCAGTGAAGAACACCTGCAAGAGTCACACACCAGTCTTGGCGGAAACCACAACTCCCCCGAAGAGCACTTTGCGCTAGTGCAACTGGTCTACTCAAGACACGTGCTGCTGACACCAGACTTTGCGTAAGTCCAGTAGAAAAGGACACAAGTGGTTCTGCTGCAAGACTGAACCGATCAGCCTTCAGCAGACTTCACCCCAAGACACGTCTCTTCACAGCAGATCTACAGTAGAAGATTTGGCAACAGATGTGCTGGTCTTCCACAGGCAGATTTGACAAAAGATAACTTGGCGGTCTCAACCAATCCTTTTATTCTAACCTTTCATTCATACATTCTTGCAGTCACATACACGTGGTCATCGAGACAGTTACATACACCAACCAATCAGGACAGAGACAACAGAAGCCACAGCCCCTGTTAACTACAAGAACACGTCACGCCCCTCCCCTATTGTGGATACCTCCTGTGGCCCTAGCTACTTCCTGTCCCACTCCCCCGGCGGTTCACACCTCCTGGCTACAACAAAGCCCTGGTGGTTGACAATAACCCGACCTTTTGATGATTCGAGCGAGCTAGGTGGCGGCTTGAACAAAGGGATTAAGGATCGACTTACTAAAGGCAATAGTATTATGAACGGGTCACGCCTAGAAGCTATGGTGCAATCTCTGACCCACCAGACCCCAACTGGTGACACTCTGGGTAGTCGATCTGAGACATGCTGCGAGTGACTTTAGATTGTTTTGTTACATTCAGTCTTCGTCTTTCTGACACCTTTGAAATTCACCGTACAGATTTTCTGAAGATCCCACATCATGCATTCTTGCATTCGGAGGTCTTCTGCAACGACCAGTCATAATTTAATTACTGCATCACCTGGTTTGTTAGAGAGGGGATGGAAAAGCTAACTCCCCTCTCCCCTCATACCTCGGTCCGTTTGCCGCTCCCTTTTCCGCCGTTTTATTAACCCTCACCCAAAGCACTACAGGTTTCTAGTCTTGCAAGCAGGGAATCTACAATACACATGGGTGGCTGGGGTGGGGGTTGGGTTAAGGGATGAGAAGATAGCTGAGACCAAGGGACTACTTTGACGAAACACTTTGCAGTCCAAATCCAGCTAAAACCAGACAGATAACCGGGCGCCTGTGCATATTTTAAAGTCTGCAGAAAAGTGCGGTGCCAATATTTCTGAAAACGTCAGTTTTTAATAACATAGAAACCTCCAACCGTCTGGGCAGCTCTCGCGATCGCAAGGGGAGGTAATGCAGGAAACAAAAGGGGAAGGTGGAATAGTTCAGGAAAGGATCGACGTGAGCGGACGTAACAGAAATCGTGACGGGATTGAGGCTAGGAAAAACCCTGGTAGTTCTACGTCGTGACTTGGCTCGCGACAACAACAGAAAAAACAGGTTCAAAGGACAGTTCTTCAAAGAAGCACAAAAGTAAAGGACAAAAATCACATCTTTCACACACACATAACTGTATGTGCGCGCACACACACACACCCTCACACACACAATCTTTTGACAAAAGCAGAAAAAGATGTGGAAAGCTAGTATATCTTGCATCTAGTAAATTCACTTGTTCCTGGAATCGGCTTTTACTTAACAGCAATGTTATATATTAATTCGTATAGTTTGCTGACCCCTTTATTACAAGTCTTTGCACTGGAGCTCCGTATTAACAACAAAAACAAACAAACAAAATTAAAACAAAAAGCAGCACTACATGGATGCATGCGTATATAAATATAATGGCAGAGTTCTGGCATAGAGGCCTTTCCAATGTCAGATCCCTAAATTCTTTGCCGCGTCATCTGTTGGCAGTATTGCCATTCTGATTCCAGGCATCCACCTTCAAGGTTTCGCTGCTGGGAGGGTCGCCATGTTGGAAGGGTCGTCAACCTGTTCACCGCGTGAATGGGGAGCCCGAAGGATGGAAAGAAGAAAAGAATGGAATGAAAAGGGGTGAAAATGCAAAAAGGAAGAGCATATGTGTGTGGAATGGACGGAGTACAGACTATTCTGTGCGCGTGCGTGCGTAGGTGCGTGCGTGTGACACAGCAGACGAAGCTAGACGGGTGGTGACAAGGCCAGGAAAAGCTCTGGCTTCAATCTCCAGAACAAATTGGGTCACGTGGAGCAAACTGCACGTGCTGGCAAGGGCGGCTTCCGAGCGGCGGGTGGGGGAGGGGGCGGCCAGACCAGATCTGACTTCCTCCACTAGTGCGGTACCATTGTCAGAAGGCAGAAGCCGTGAGGCCAGCCAACCGCTACCTGCAGGGTTGGACGTATGGGGAGCTTAGAGGTGTTAGAGGAACCATCCACACGGGTCAACTTGCTTGCTCCTGACAAATTGTGCCAGTTACCTGGTCCTGGGTGGTGAGGCAGGCCTTGAGGTGGATAATAAACTTATGTGTTAACGTTGAATGTTTTATGTAATGATTTATAACAAACATGCCCTCCGTTTAGATATGTATAGCCCTGGCGCACCTCAACGACTTTTCTAGTCTGTTCTCTTCAGCACATTATACTGTCCAGTACGTCGTTAGCAAAAAAGACGAAAAGCAGACAATAATATAGTCCACTACTCAGCCATTAAAAAACAAACAACCCCCATTTCAAAAATACAAACAACCGAAAAGCATTTCTTACTAAAACCCTCTGACAAGTTCGATTTTTAAGGACAATACTAACAGCGAATAGTTTTTCGAAACATTGCAATTTCAATGTCTGTTCTGTGGAGGAGGAGTTTGTTTCGAAGGATTCGTTTTCACTACGTGGACAGCAGCAAGTATGAAATTTGGAGAAATCGTTTTCATATTTTATTCTGACCGTGTTTCGGACTAGAGGTCATCCTTTTGAAGAGGGGACAGAGAGTTAAAATGGTGTCATGCAGGTACGAACACGCGGGTATACACACACACACACACACCACACCACACACACACGCGCGCGCCACGCACACACACACACACACCACACAAATCACACCTACACACACACTTGTGCATAAACACGCACGCACGCAGGCACAATAACGCATGCACAGACGCACTCACAAGCACGAACGAAAACTATCTGTAAATTAGGCAGCTGATTCGTTCTCTCCAAAACATGCTCCTTGTCTTCTGCCACATCCATCACCTCTCTCTCTGTAACCCCACCTACACCCCTGTTCCTTTATTTCCCCCATCCTTCTACCCCACAAAAAGAATCCTTTGCCAAAAACCGCACCAGAAGCCCGAGAGAGAGAGAGAGAGAGAGCACAGTTTTTGCCTCCGAGACCTTAGGAGCTCTGGGTGTCATGGTTGTGTGTGTGTGTGTGTGTTCCATCCACTTCCAGCAAAACGGCGGCTGAGGTCAGGTTTCAACAGGATCCGTAGCATCTTCCCTGTTGTCTATTTCCAGATGCGCGCACGCGCCTCTGTAACTGGACCCAGTTCGGCACGTGCCGCGAGGATCCAGCCTGCGGGTGCAGTGAGGGGGTTATGGGGAGTCGTAGAAGCCGGTGTGCACATCTGGGTGCTGGGCGGGGAAGGGGGAAATGGGTGGAGGGGGGGATAACATGTTCAGGTCAAACCCTTATCAGTCAGAAGTGCTCTTGGCTTCGAAGGTCCAACAGGAGGTAAGAGCGAGTCAACGTTTATTTGCGAAAACCGAACTCTTTGTCTCTCACTCGACTTGCAGCAGATGATTTTGTTTCGACAATTAGATCCTAGGCTAAAGGGACCGTAGCTCCTAAATACAGGCTTTTAGCAACTACGTTGGAGTCCGTTAGCTCCCATCTTAACCCGCCAACCTTCAGTTCTCCACGGGAAGCCTCGCTCTTTGCGCGAGGCACTTGCGCAACACTATGTTGACGCTACCTCCCGTCAACATGTAGCGCCCCCCTCACGATGCTCGGCCACAGAGGAGTGGGAGTCTCAAACACCCCCACTGCCCTACGATGTCACGGGACATCCTATACCTCTAAACTATATATATATATATTATGGGAGACTTTCCTAACCTACAAATTTAACTACAGTCATCGTGTCAGTAACTGGACGGATCAAAAGATGGCGTCATACAAACGCATGCGTACATGCTTGCAAACTTGTCGGAAGCCAAAGCCACGCGCACGTTTAACCCCTTTCCCCACCCTTCCACAGCTCCTCCCCCCCCCCCGGTCTGTTCTATTATTTCTGGCCGGGCAGCCCGTCTTCCCTCGCCGCCTCACCTCTGGCTGAAAGATAAACTGCACCTTCATCTGCCCGCGTCGCTCGCCTTTCTCGCCCCGTCTCTCTCCTGATCCACTGACCCAGCCAGCGAGTGACCCAACCAGCGGTCAGTGCACCGGCCGGAGGAAGGGGAGGGGAGGGGCTGGAAGGGCCAGCCGGTTGGTATGAAGTTCAGACTGGATGGGGTGGGGGTTGGCGAGGGAGCGTTTGGAATGCCCGTGTGGGGCAGGAGGTGGGGAGTAGGGTCTGCAGGTTGAAGAGCCGTGTACAGGCAGGAGAGAAAGACGATGGAATGCGGAAGGGGGGGGGTGGGTGGAGGGTGAGCGCAAGAAGACAGGAGCTGTCCCCTGCGGTCTGACTGTCCCGATTCTGACCTTTGCCCTAGCGCGGTCTCTTCTCCCCTCCCGTTACCCTCCCTTTCCCTTCTTTTCTGAATTCTTCCACAGCCAATGGCATGCGCTCCTTCGAGGGAGGCTGGGAGGCGGGAGGTGGCAGGAGGCTGCAGCGGTAATCTCCCGTGTGGAAGGGTGGAAAGTGCAGCAAGCTGGATGGTAGTGGTAGGTGGGGGTGCAAACGGACGGCTGGAGGGGAGAGGGATGTATGGTTCGAGTCAGCAAGTATGGATGAGACAGGCCTTCACGCTGAGCTGTGTCCTGTGATGAGCGCCTGCCACGCCGGTAGCAGCACCTCAGTGTCTGCCTGTCTGTCCTCGATATCTGTACATGCAGTGGGTTTGCCTGTCTGTCCTCGATATCTGTACATGCAGTGGGTTTGCCTGTCTGTCCTCGATCTCTGTACATGCAGTGGGTTTGCCTGTGTGTAATCTGACCGCGAGTCTGCTGTCTAGGTCCTTCGTACTCGTGTTCGCGACTCTGTACCTTTGTGTGTCTGTGCGTGCGTGAATGCGCGCTTGTAGGTGCGTAAGTGCATCTGAGTGCGTGTTCGAGGGCATGTGTGAAGGGTAAAGAGGGATCAAGAGAAATGGGAGTTGCTGCGGTACATATTTATATACAGGTAGCCAGTATACATTTCTTCGGATGTGCCTGCCCGTGTTTGCATATGTATTTATGTAGACACGTCTGTCTTCGTGCGTGCAAGAGAAGGGAAAGATAAAATGATTACAGACTGCCGGCGGTGTGCATGCATGTGTGTGCGCTTGTGGATAGTTTCTTGTTTGATTGAACAGAAGGCCCAGAGACTTCTGCACTTTCACGGGGAACATAGAACATGCCAGCCTCTATCGCCGGCTCTTGCCACGTGAATTACTTTTCCACACACCTTTGAAGCAGTCGTCGTGTTTTGAAGCCCTGGGCTGGAATCAAGCTCTTGTGCCTTCCATTATTCTATCCTTCAACCCCTCGACTGTCGAGACGAAGCGGCCAGCGATGTTGAGGCGAACCAAACATGAGCGTCGTCCGACTAAAACCTTAGAAAAATGGGAAATTGAAAAAGGATGAAATGACGTAACATGGATATTTTTTAATCTGAAAATGAATATGATATCGTACTGAACTCCTTCGCGGCACATCTATGATATATAAAAATTTCTTGCTGCATGTGAAATCCACATTTGGAAGAAGGAATGATGAGAAAATACACATACATAAGACTAGCCATTTTTTTTCTCCATCACAGGTTTCCTTGTATTAATGACGAGTGTTTACGGGCTTTGCGTTGTATTCGCAGCACAGTTTTGTGCCTTTAGTGAAACTCCTTTGCACGAGTTGCTTCCCTTTCACCACTTGCCCCGTACACCTACTCGTCCATGCGGGCGAGATCTTTCTCGAGCGAAGTATCAACCCGTCCACGTGTTGTGTTGTGTTGTGTTGTGGTGTGTTGTGCGTTTGTGGCGCTGCGCGTGTATGTGTGTTAGTGCGCATATGCGACCTAGACAAGTCAACTTTTTAAAAATAAGGACAAACGTATCACCAGTCAAATGCCTTCTTACCATTTAATTCCTCACTATTTTCTAACAAATCGAAGTTCTATTAATCCTCCTCGACGAATCAGCAGGAAAGACCTTAAACTTCGTTTCATTTTGTCCCCAACCGGGTTAACAGCTGGAGCAAAACACTCCGTTTTGAACGTGTGAATTCATAGTTGCACTCCTTTTTTAAAGTGCTGACTGAGTGCTTATATATTTATCGATATCATGAGCTTGGCCACACGAACTGATGATTTATACCATTCTACTCTCGTTTTTCACTTTTGCATTATCATTACTATTTCTGGTCTTTCCTTTCGTTGTCTTTCCTAATCAATCTTCTTTCTTTCTCTCGCCATCTCTCCCTCTTAGCCCTCCCCTGTTCTTTTCTTCACGTCTTCCTTCTTTTCCAAACGCATGTTGAAAAAAAAGTAAACGAAGTAGTTTTATTCTCATCTCGAGAACCCACACTGGCATACACGTATACCCACACCCTGACACGCACGCCCGCACACACACAACCCGACACCCAGTTGCACAAACAGACACCTACGCTTCACCTTCTGGCAGACTTGCCCCCGCAGAACTGTGGAGTTTAATTTCCACACGTACGTCTAACCCACATTGCACCGCGCATCACCTGTGCCGTTCACCATCTACTTGATCAAGCCATCTGCCGTCAGCTGCCTCAAAATACTGGCGAGGATCTAAATATGGAAACACTTGCCCACGTGTGCGTGAATGCATTTCCAGATGGACTGTCCCGCATGCGGAACAGGGAGGAGCTATGGACGCAAGGCAACACGACAAGTAAACACAGGGGGTGGGGGCGGGGGAGGGTAGTGGGAGGGTGAGTGGGTAGAAACAAGAAATAGTTGAGGCTGAGGGGATGGGAAGAAACTGGAGGCAGAAAAATAATGGGTGCAGACAGATAAAAACAGAGATAAATAACGCAAAGAAGGAGAGGAAGAAAATGAGGAAAAATCGATAAATGATCTGAATCAAATATTTTATTGTAAAACGTTGGTTTTTTCCCGAAAGTTATCATCTGCACGTGCCCTACGTGTAAGGTTAAGAGCAAAGCAAAGGTAAATTAAGAAACAATTAAGTCAGTTTTAATAAATAAATAAAAATAAATAAATCGGCTTGGGGATGGAGATGTCAAAGAGAGATCCATCAAAATGATGCAAGAGATTATCTTTACCGTTGTTGGTTTACCACTAAACTTTTCCGGACAGCGTTCTCGAAGCACAGTGTCATTTAGCAGCCATAACCATAGCAGTCAGGTATACGGTTAATTCAAACAAAAATAATAGCTGATTGTGCTTCTGAACCGAACGATTGCTACTGGACTTTCCTGCTGCAAGAGTTGCTAAAGACAGTGTAAGCTGGGTGAGTTCCTCTGAGCAATACTCGGAAAGCTAAATCCGAAGAGGCTGGTGATGGTAGCTTCAGCCTTTGCGAGCAAGATGAAAGAGGATCTCGTCTCGTGAAATCTCCTGACTCTTGACTGCTTGAAATCAAAGCGTGCCGGTTACGTCGAAACCCGATGCCAGCACGAGTCCCTACCAGGAGCATAGGTGCGTTTTTTAAATGGGGACGACCTCGCCCCCCCCCCCCACACACACACGCAGGCACGTGCATACACTTGCACATGTACATACACATGTGATATGTTGGTATAAATATTTACGTACGTAATATGTATATATTCATGTATTATGATATGTGGCGTCTGTACGGCAGACAACTGAAGTTTCCATCACGGATGAATAAAGAGTATTGTATTGAATTGTACAATACGGTGCACACATACGGTCGCGCGCAAAAATAAAACGCACACACAGACATAAAACAGGCAGACAAGAACATAAGCAGAGGTATGTAAGCAGTCAGTCAGCCAGCTGGGCAGCCAGACAAGCAGCCAGACAAGCACACTGACATACAGATAAAGAGAAGGACGAGACGGGGCAGAAGGGATAAGGTGCCACACAGTAAAATCTTTAGGTACCCCCCCGGCCTCAGTGTGCTGGCAGACAGCCAGAACAGGGAGATCCACTGGGACGGGTAGAAGGAAAAGGAACAGGGACCAACGAAAAGAACTGGGACGCCAGAAAAGTGCACGCCAGGCTAGGGGGCGCTCATTAGAGGCTTGCACTGTTGCGCCCTCCTCCTAAGCTCTGTCCTAGGTTTGATCTACTTAAAAAAGGAACGAGCAGAGCTGCAGTGTTCTTCCCAACATTTTGCGAAGGTGGGTAAGGTCGCCCACGATTATATGGTGTCACAGGCCAGTAGCACCTGTTGCCAGGTAATTGGAAGGTTTTGATTACCTGGTGCATTGTCGCGTCGTATATCTCCAGCCGTGTGGAGCAATAAATGGACCTAATGCAGTGTCAGGTTTTGAGTCCTGGAGGACAAATAATTTAGGTCAGAGACTTCGTTCTAAATCAGTTCTAACAATCTTATTTCATATTCTTTGTGTAATCTCCATGCTTAAGTCTGTGTCCGGGTCGATTAGGAATCTGCAAGACAAGGCAGCCATAGGACATGTACGTAGGTCTAGTTCACAAGTTCTTGCCATGTACGGTGCTGTTATCCGCAGGAGTCCAGCCTTGACACGGATGACTGGATGCCGCAGCTGTGGATGCGCGGGGGCGGATGTAGCGTTAAGTCGAGGAAAAGGTGTTGATCGACTCTGTTGCTCTGGGCCAGGAAATTCCACCCGACAGTCAGTAAGCCTGAGGTTTAACCCAAGCTAAACTAGGTGAATTAACGGGTGGATACTGGGTAAGGATTTGCATCACAAAAGCGTCTCAAAAAGATGACGTTAACAAATGTTACCTTGGAAAGACTTCAAAGACTTCCCATGGGATAACCATAAGTCCCAGACAAAGGGTGTGGTTCCTTTGCCGCTAAAAACATTTACGCTAAACGGAGGACGAGAAACCACGGAATATGACAGAGGTGCCGCGTGGGAGGAAAGGGATCAGCGAGTTGAAGTGAGAAGCGGGGGTCTGATCCATGAACACGTGTCGTTAGTGACTGGACTTGTGCGTGGATCGAGCTCAGAGGTCAAGTGTTGACCAGGTGACGTCACACTGTTAGGTGAACGTGTGACGCCGACGAGAAGCGTCTTTATTCTGTGGCGCTGTGTTCTGGCTTCAGCGAACACACTTGCAAACAGTTCGAGAACGTAAAGTCTGATGTTACCACAAAAGACGGGGCGAGGAAACCTCACATCAAGTCATCGTTGGAAGGGCACCAAAGCAACCCCTCTATGGTACAGACTTGCGCGAACTGTAGAACGGCCATCTGTCGAGCCTTGTGTATATTGTACAGATGTTCGCAGTGGCTCTTGAACAAGGCATGCGCGCCTTATAGTAATTGTTTGTATAAAGCAGGTGACAGAGGGAGAATTGTATAATAGATGAAGTGCAGACCTAGTTTAGACTGACGTGCAAAGAAAGCCAGGGGCATCCCTGTGACAAGCCACACTCTTGTTTATCTATTATGTAAATAACAATCATGCTTGTACTGAATGTATTACTGAGTTATGTGACTTTTGGGGGAGATTGTAGGTGGATGGGGGCTCGAACCATATGCATGCATTGATGTATCATAAGTAATACAGTGTTTTATTTCCATCTACGCTTGTGTTGTCCTCTCAGATGGAAAGAAAGGAAAAGAAAGAGAGAAAGAAAGAAAGAAAGAAAGAAAGGAAAGAAAGAAAGAAAGAAAGAAAGCCGCACAACACTAATAGCATTCTGCTAGGTTCGTTTTTCAGCTCGACAGTACAAAAAGACATTCCCTGTAACGCTATTTCGGCCCCACCATATGACGTCTCTCCTTCCCACATCCTCCACCTTTTAACGTTCCAAATTTACTCCATCCCCTTCAGAAAATGCCGAGCCATGAAAAACTACAGACAGAGAGCAAAAATAGCATTATGTTACAGCAACATTTTCCAACCCTGGACATAGCGACAGGTGGTGCACAGCCTTGGACCCCATCAGCCGCCCACTCCCCAGACACCATCTGCCCGACTGACTGTACACGTGTACGTGTGTGGGCTGAAGCCCTCGTGGCCATGCACGTTCCACGGCGACACGGTGGAAGAGTAGACAGCATGACGTCAGTGCGTCATCTTTCAGGTGGCTGAAATGGTACTGTTTCACAACAACAGTATTGCGGGATATAAAAATCTCCTTCCCTACCTTAATTCCTTTTTAGTTCGTTATTCTATTTCTCCTTCTTCCTTTCTTTCTCCCTCCATTACTCTCTTCCTGTTTCACTCTCTGTCTGTCTGTCTGCCTTTCTGTTCTTCCCTTTCTCTCATTTCTCTTTCTGTTTCCTTTCTCTGTCCTATCTCTTCCCCTCTTTCCTCCCTCTTCCCTCTCTCCTTCCCTCTCGATTCTTCCTCCTTTCCATTCATTCATCCCTTCCGTCTTTCCCTCCAGTCCTTTCCTTCGTCGGTCTCTCTTTCCTTCCTTCCTACTTTCTTCTCTTAGAACTGACATGGTAATGGAAAGTGAAGGATCACAGTTTGAATTCTCAGATTGAGACCCTGCTAATATAGATGTTTCGGATTATATCGTAACAAGCAAAAGACTGAGCTAGCACAGATAATTCGGACTGTTTGTTACAAACGCAGTCTCTTATTACTCTCAGTACAAGCCACCCTGTTGTCCCTCCTAAAGGGTTCTGTTTCTGGATTTAACTACTGCTTTGCGTGACTCATGTGCACATGGGGAGAAAGCAGCGGGACGTAAACTAGTTAATATTTTTGCCAAATCGTAATGTTCGTGTGTTTTAAAAAAGCAGGCGTTTCATGCCAGTCTTTATGTCTAGCGGGCTGGTCGTCTATGCCCGCACGACAACCAGAACGCCTTCCGTTTCTTGACTTTTCTGCACTCACATCGGAGCTTTCAACGGCAACCTTTGTTTTGAGTCATTTCTAGGATAAATCAGACAACAATATTTCCTTTTCGCACTCTCCGTCACTGATTTCCATCCCCCCCCCCTCACCCACTCACCACCGCCTGTCTGCATCGTGCCTGATGGCGCCGATGATCGTGAAGATAAAGTTGGTAACTGTGAAGACGGAGAGGGCACGGGACGAGTGCGAGGAGGTGAGTAAACAATAACTAGATTTTCGACGACAGGAAAAAGTGCAAACAAATCTGCGACCTTTTGTTTCTCGACGCAAGTGTGTGGATGTAGATTCCAAATTCTTTTTTTTTTTACTGCCAAAATTTTTCACCAGCATCAGACCAATGCACGACCCATAAGTCATCTCTATCATCTCTCTACTTGCGAGACGTGGACCCTGACAGCCGATCTGCTGAGGAGAATCAAGCCATGGCGATGTTTCAGAAATGCCCTTCGTATCTCGTACAAGGACCAAATCGTTAATGAGGCAATACGAAAGGAGATACCTGCTGACCACTGTGAAAAATTGATAAACTGAAATGGCACGGACACATCTCGAGACCATCAGAACTTGCAAAAACGATTCTGAAAGGTACAGGACAGGGAGGAAGAAGAGGCAGATCGAGGAAGCGATAGGAAAACAGCATTCAAGGATGGACTGACCTGCGGTTTGCAGAAACCCAGAGACTGACAGAGGTTAGAAGGGGAAATGGAAGAAGGTTACACGGAAATGGAGGAAGCTGGTTGCCAAGTCGTCAGTGCCCCCACACGGTCGCCAAGTCTAGGGACAAATGATGATGGATGAACGATGAACGATGAACGATGATGATGGGGTAAATTTCACGAGTTTTGGACTCCTGACAATCTCAGATTGGTAAAGCTAGAAGTTTGTTTTTTTCCAAATGTAAACACGGAAATGTTTCGCTCATAGTCTTGGTCCATTCACTAACACACGCTCCGGGACCGCATCGCAGACCGCTCCCGTCTGCGTTTCATTACGTGGACTTTGAACTCGGCGAGCTCATTCGTCTTGACAGGCCAGACCCGTTCATTTCAGTGCAGTCTCGACGAATTCGCCCGTAACCACACCGTTCTTGGACGGCTCATCTGCAGGTACCCCCGAGTGCACACAGGCCAAAGTTTTTTCCCCCGCAGCAATGACATGCGCTCAACAGCCGCTCATCTCCGCCAGCCCTGAACTCCACGACAGGTGCGAATTCGTTTTGGCTCCCATCATCCCCACCACCTATATTGCCAAACCATCCCCCATTCCTCTACCCGCATCTCTACGGTTGTCTAGACTAATGTTCCAGGTAAAAGTCAGCTACCGTCATTCCTTTCCCCCACCCCCACCCCAACTCCGATCCTCCTTTCGTTATACTGTCCCTTTACGTCCGTCTTCTTTTCCAAAGACGAGCTGCACGTGAAAAACATGCTTACCCCCTCCACTCTCCTTCACGCTGTCTCCCTCGCCCCCCCCCCACCAACCCAACGCTTGCTTACTTTTTGATTATCTTTAAAGTGCAGAAGACCTCAAGAACACTGTACAGATAGCTGCATGTTTAACGTCTGGCTGTCGACGCCCCGGTTGTTGTCTGTGGACGTGGCTGTGGTGGTGATGATGCTGCTGTTAAAGCCATTAAGTTTGAGTAACCGTATATTTGATCCGAAAGTTCGCGAAAAAAAATCTTTCGGGAGCTGGCTTTAAGTGCATGCAGATGCTGCTGGTCTGTGTTTTGTTTTGCTTGCTGACTTGTTCACCCATGCATCCACCTGCCCACCCGTTTTTCTCTCATACACATGGGCAGCACGTGCTCATTCCAGCCCGCCCCTCCCCACCTCTGGTACCCAACGTATCCAGTATTTGCCAGCATGACTACAAATGAACACACACGCGCACGCATGTACACAATTGCACGCATGCACGCTCACATGCACAGTCTTGCACACACCCATTTGCACTTTCTGCTCTGCAGTTTTTGTTCATCTCTCCGCCTTTCCTTCTTGTTCTCTTTCTCACCCATGCTTGTGCGTACAGATGTAGTCTAAAAGAATCGGCAGATCAGATGCATGGTACCCCCAGATCTTTCACCCCGCCCCGACTCCCTCCCACACAAAGGGCACAGCCACGCGCCGCCCGCGTCCCGATTGGACTGTCAACAAAGGCCAAAGGTCGCGGTCACAGCTAGCGCTACTGACCCAGCTGTCGACACGCGGCGCCCATGCGCCCGCTCCCCGGGGCTGACTGGACATCCCCCCACCGCTTCCTCTCTCTCCCGCCTCCCACTCACCCCAGCAAGTGGTCGGCAAACAGGAGACTAACACCGCTGAACCGTTCTTCAGGAATACCACGTCTACGGTGTCCGTCGTCTGTCCAAAGATAGAGTGAGGAAGAAGGAATGATGGGGAGGGGGCCTGGACAATGTGGAAGAGTGGCAGTGGACTTTGGCACAGGACTACAGGTGTCATTGGGATTTCACACGGACGACGTAAACAGTGACTGATTGCTTGTGGTCACGTGATGTTTCACCCTACCGTCTTTCAGCAAATCTCTTACACAAAACCGCTTTTACGGTTGCACTTCCAGTTTTTTAAACTTGTATATCTCTGTGGTACCGACCTACCTACCTGGTTCAGGAACAAAAGAGATCAACTTAATTAGTGGTAGAAATTATAAACAAAAATAGAGACACGTAAACATTTGCATAATGTAATATCAACCTTTTCTGGAACCAAACACGACTGTGTGCCTGTGTCAAGACGTGTGGCCTGCCGGTAGACTTTGAATCGTAAGTTCTCCATTTTGAGTTGTCTTCGCCGATTTGACGAACAACTGTAATGGTACACGTGGGGCAGCTGAACGTGCCGACAGGCACGCGCGTGGCACGCGCCCTTCGGCACCCCTCCCACATGCTCTTCGCGAGACCAGCGCAACCCCCCAGCGTCAGCCGGGGCCCAGCATCCCGATCCTCATCTCATCGTCACTGTCGTGTCTTAGGGACAATACGTCATGCAGAGATTTGGCCTGAGGGTTGCCTCCCCTGAGCTTAGTGCGCCTGACCACCACCTGGCAGCGGGCACTTAATTCCAAACTGAGCGTCTAAAAGGTGCCATTAACGATGACTGATGATGGTGGCTGCGAAAGGAAAAGTCAAATGTGACCCTCATGTTCCAGAGGTCGGAACTAAAATATGTAATGACCCAGCTCCTGTCAAGGGGAGCAACCCTGGATGCAATTCCTTAGTAATTTAAAACATGGGTACTGAAAATCAAATCACCTATTAAATACGTGTTCCATTCCAGCTTGCTGAAAAGTAAAAACGATGATAAGCCGCATACAAAGGCAAATCGAGGCTTGTCTCATCGCCACTACCCGAAAATATCTTTCTGGTCCTTCCTAACAAAGTAGGACCACATCCGTCCGGTTAAGTAAGGTTACACAGATGAGAATCCCATAATCCCAGTTTTACTATTTCTTTCTCGTCCTTGTGCACTGTTCTGCTTGTCACCATGTCAACAGGAAACAAACAGAGCGTGCGTGTAACACGCAAATGGGAGACATGGTTACTGAAATCAGTAGTGACAAATGATCAGAATTAGATGATTCAATTCTTAGCGCATGCCTCTGTGCACTTGTTCACTTCGGTCTGTCCCTTAAAAAAGTATTCGTGGTGCACAGGGTACAGCATTCTCCCCTCCTCGCTCACGTGCTTGCTGGAGTGCATGTCCTTTACCCCGAGAAACGACAACACCGGGGGCTATGTCGCCCGGCAAATCTCACAGAGATATGCCCCCTTCCTCTCACTGCATTCCCTGGCTTCGGCACCTGCCCACTCCCTACTCTCAAAAAAAAAAAATCTTGATATCTGGCGCCTCCGTCCAACCCTATCGCAGAATAAATTTTTCAATGTTTGATGATGCAACCCTAACAGTTGACTCCTTTCAGCTCAGGCGAAGGATGAGAAACATCACACGTGCCTTCCTTGTTCTCGCTGCGCACACACCGACAAGGCCGGGCACTATTTTCAAAATATTTACCGTCCGTTTCTGCTTCTAAGCGAAATTTAAACACTGGTACGGCGGCAGCTCTCAGAGGCGCCACCCCGCGCTGTCGTCAGTACCACGGAGCAGACGAGATCTATGGCGTCATCTGATCTTTGACGTGACAGTCCGACGCCATTTCTGTTGCAAGAATGTCATTAGGTGCACGAAAGACAGACAGAAGAGGTGGCGAAAGGGCGCGGGAGGGAGAAGGAAGCGACAGGGAGGGGAGGAGAGATGGGGGTAATCAGCCCCTCGTCGGCTTATCTGTCAAGAAGGCAGACCAGTCCTGTTTGATATCAGCAGCTTATGAGTGTAGGTGGGAGGTAAGGGGTGCGGGATTGGGCCACTAACATCCGGGTTTTCCTGCCTCTAATGGTGCATCGTGCTCAGACACAAGGGCACACTGCGCGCGAACCACAAGGCTAGTGCCACACCGCCTCAGCATATCCCTTTTTCTCTTTTTCTGTTGGTTAGAGTTATCTTCCCAGCAGCCATTCCTGTTGAGGCCGGACAGGTGAGCCTAGGCCCCAAATCTCGCGCTATCACGTGTCGCGATAGCGAGAGAGGCCATCTTTTGTTTCCTCGGAAAACAAATGTTTCTTCAAATTTGCTCCAAGAGCGGGACATTCCTGGAATTCTCACCTCCCCCCTCCCCTCGCCCACAATCCCACTCTTCCCAAACCCATTATTTACAAAGTGCAATCTTGGTTAAGAGAACAGGCCACACAAAACTGAGCTCGTATGCCTATTTTATTAAACTTTGTTTCGAAGACTGCATTTGTGCATGAATTTATACTACTTTTTAAAATTTATGTTTAGATGAGTTAAGCTGTTAAGAGAACTTTAGAAGACGAAGCAGAGAATACATACTTTGTATTTTTTGTAGTTTCACCTCACTATAATACCCTAGCAGTATCAGCAAAAATAGTAAAAACAGGGTTTTCAATAGTGAATCTTATGTCTTGGTTTAGAAGCCTCTGTCCTTTTTATCTAACTCTATATTGTAGACGCTAATAGAGATAGGTTTTTGACTGGTTACATCTGGATGTAAGCAGAAAGAATTCAAGAACACGTAAACTGTGTCAGTTAAAAGAAGAAGAAGAAGAAAATGTGTTAGGACCGTGGGATTAGTGATGGAGGGGAGAGAACCCGCCAGACTGGCGAAGGTTCCGATTCTTGTCGGGAAGCAGTATCCAGCCCGTCACCATGCCCACCAGCAGGACAGTCTGGTCTTGTGTTTCTCCCGGCGCACGGCGCGACCTGCAGGAGTCTGCATGGGCGGCTAGAAGCTGCCAGGAGCCTCGCATCAATCGGCTCCTGTGACCGCCAGAACAACAGCAAGAGGTTTTATCGTGTCCTCTAAGCACCGCCACCCCCACCACGCCACTACCCAAGTGTGTATCTCTTCCCTCCACTCACACTCTCACCAGCCTACTCACCCACCCACGCCCCAATTAAAAATCTGTAATGGGTGGCTTGCATAAGCGTTCTTATGTCCTGCTCATAGCTAAAGGTGAACGTAAAATAAACGGTGCAACCATTTTTATGATCGGAGGAGCAGCTACGAACGCTCACGCGCGAGCCAGCCCGGTTCCGGAAGCACGGGCGACGATCAGTATCATGTTCCTCTACAGCGCGTGACGCTGTTTCATCACCACGTAAAAGCTCCTATTCACTGGAGCCAATGAAATGCCGAGCTCTATTTCTAGGTGTAAAAGCAGAGCCAATCAAATGGTGAGTTCTGCCTCGGAGTTCTTTCCGGGCGCGGGGAGGGAGCAAGAGGGGAATGTTTCAGGAGGAGGATGGTGAAGGGTAAGGGTAAGGGGTAGGGGTGAGGTGAGGGGTGGGGTGAATGCAGGGGAGAAGGGTTAAAGGCAATATGATCTTCTAGGAAATCGGAAAACGTTTTCAGTGGTGACCCTAAGAGATCATCATATTTTATGTAAGACTGTATTTGATTGGCTCTAGTGAATTGGAGCTTTTTCAATCGTAGACGGCGACTTACGCGAGTAGTGCTAGGCTGTGACGCCTAAACTCCTGCGCGGGCCTCGCTTCGAAGAAACTCCCCTTTTGTGCTCGACCAGGTCACTGGCAGGAAACAAGCGGGACAACAAAGCAAGACAGTGACCTCGAAAGTCAGGGCCCGCAATCCTTCTTCTGCCCGCGAGAACAAAAGGGTTTCAAGGCCTGAGGTCGGTTAGACATACCTGCATATTTCTGTGCAGGACTCACTGAAACAGATTCCCAGAAAGCATCGAGCTACACGCAAGTTACGGATGACCAGATAGTCCGAGGGCAGATGGGACAGCCAATGAGAGCAAGCTCCTTGTATGGGCATGTCCGAACGAAAACGAACTGCTTGTAACCTGACTATGGTTTAATATCAGTGCTGGGTTTGCGGAAATCAAACAGGGCTGGGGGTTCTGGCAATCAAAGTGCGACATAGTCGTGATGAGTTACAGGGCAGCTTTGCACGATGGTACAGTCGATAGAGGCTTTTCGATCTTACCCGTGTCACGGCGGGCGGGTACCTTATCTTATTGGACTTCGACTTTCCAGAATTACTGGTCAGTTTTTATGGTGATCTCGTAAAAATGTAGATTTAATTTAGCAATCGTCACCAGAACCTTTACTGCGACAGGTCAATGGTTTCTAAGCCAAAGGGTGACGATGCTGTGAAATAATGTGAACAACTAGAGCAATCTTCCGAGGGAAAAGATTCTCATACTTCGACACGCTCGCTCAGTCTCTCACAGGCAAAACACTACTAGCTCAAGAGCCCCCACCCTCGTAAAACACTCAACTGCAGCGAACTGTTATTCAGCATATATTTCAAAACACTAACTGGCTCGACAACATCA
>SMGT01012343.1:97658-126992 GCA_004794575.1 Lanistes nyassanus
ACTCATAACTGCAAGAGAGCTGGAGTCTTCCTTTTGGCAGGATGGCGACTGAGGTCCGTAGGCTAGCACGTGGTCGCTTCACTGGGTCTCTTCCTAGGTGCACGTCCCTCTCTGGATTCTGTGTCAGTACTCTTGGCGCTCTGTCTGTGTGACCCTCCGTGTGTCTCGCTCTCTCCTCCCTCTCGATCTAACATTTTTACCTCCTTATGTAGTAAGCGTTCTGACGCACTACCCTCAAGTAAACCGGTTCTAGCCAGACTAGGGAGAGCAGAATGATTAACCTGGCCAATGCCCGTACACCCAGGTGTCGATTGTGGGTGGAGCGGTCAGCCTGGTGATGACGTATCTTCCCCCTATTAGCTTACAAAGGGAGGAGCTAAAAGGCTTACCTAGGAGTGACAGGTAATAGCCTAGGGGTGACATGTGACAACCCGAACGCATTCGCGTAGGTTGGTATGCATCAGTTTGTATCTAAACTTCATGCAGGAAGAACGGTGGTAATAAGGCTCGTTTGCCCTGCGTAATATTTTTAAGCACCATTATATGTGAACAGGATAAGAAGGCGCGTGCAACCCAGCCCAGGTCTGCACAATCGTGTAAATGGCTAACTTTCGCGTAACATTTCGTAGATTCGTCCAGTTAAGAATGGCCTAATTGCTTGTCACCCAAGCACAAAGATTTTGCGACACCGGTTCTTATCCCGTTGTCGACACACTGTCTTGATGTGGCCCCTTTTTGCTTCCAGCTTCCCACCCCTCTTTCCCTGACCCCTTCTCTCTGTTTGTCTGTCTGGCTCTGTCTCCATCTGTCTCTGGGTCTGTTTCTCTCACGCACTCACGAGCACATGCTGCAGGTTACACAGATCGTGATACATAAAGCCCATTCCCAGAGAACCTTTGTTCTTTAAAAAAAAACCAAAGCCACTTGTCCCAAATAGAGATGCATTTAAAAACACATGTACAAATTGACATCATGTGCCACCACGCGACAGCTCGTGCTCATGCAGCAGTCACGTGTTTCCGGTGCATGCCGATGCAGGACCAACGACAGGTGGTGCTTAGGAAAGTGGAGATAACGGGGTGGGCAGGAAGGGGGTGTGGTGATGAAGGGAAAGCATAAGATGTGTGTGTGTGTGTGTGTGCGTGTTGGGGGTGGGGGCTCTACAGGTAGCTGATGTCGACCAAAAGGCAAGGGACATAATAACGGACAAAGCGCGCGGAGGATACTCTAGAAATAGATGCGGGGGAGTGACGCTCATTGAAGAAACCCGACGCGTCGGCGTTGGTGTCTGATGGCAGGTGCGACTGCAACAGCTGACGGCGCGACAACGGTCGCGGACTATGGTTAGAGGTCCCCAGGTATCGGATCGAAAGGGGTGGCGGGGTAGGCAAGAGAACGGACTGAGGGGGGTTACGAGTACCTGTTGAACCACCGGTCCTACTTTGCTCCCCCCCCGATCGCGGGGTGGGCGGGCGGGAATGGCCTGAAGGATAACTTTGACCTACGCGAGGTTAGCATTGCGAGTTTTGTCTCTCCTTTCCCCGATGTCACTCTGGGTTTTTTTTAACGTAGAAATTGTAGCTGTGGTGAAGGAGGGGGTGAGAGGCTATGTGTGTGGGAAGCGGTTGTGCTTAGTGGCTGAAAGAGAAAGACAGGTGAATAGGCAGGTGCGTAGAACGTCTCAGAGGCTAGAGGTCACACGGCACACCAAAAGATCTGTCGGAGGACTTTGCGGGCCGAAAGGCCGAACCGAAAGGGGCGTTTTACAGGTGAGAGCAACGCTCCTTAGAAAGAAGCCACCCTGCACATCGGAATGATCGATGGGAAGCGCACCGGATGTAGCACAGGTCGCGAGACTCTCTCCCCCCACCCCCACATCTTACCTTTCGCCGCCTACACAACTCCTCTCTTCCCCCTCCCACCCCCGCCATGTCCTGCAGCTCGTGAAATATTATACATTCTGTTCGTTGTATGGCTTTTGGTGTGGTGTTCACTTGTATATTTTCAATGTTTACGTATACATTGTTACCTGTGAGTTATCAGGTGCGTAGTGCAAAGGTGTTATAGTTCACGATGGATGGTGCTGATGCGATGCTGTTGGTGGGGGCTCGATAACGGAGAGAATCTTCCAGCGACCGGGACTCCATATAACTTCCTGACGCATTAATCATGACAGTTTTATAGACCCTAAGCTAACCGACGTGTCATTTTGTAAGCATGTTTGCATAGCGATCAATGCAAAACAATATATTTACGGGCCGGGTACGATGGCAGTGCGTGAAGGTATCGGCTTGTGCCTATACGAGGTGTCAGCTACTGAGGGGAGGGGGGGAATGGGGGAGGAATCATCGGAGGGAGAGAAAACTCACCTGTCATCCTGCAATTCATACCATGCCAGGGTACGGGTTGACATATCATGCCAGGGTACGGGATGACATATCATGCCAGGGTACGGGCTGACATATCATGCCAGGGTACGGGTTGACATATCATGCCAGGGTACGGGCTGACATATCATGCCAGTGTACGGGCTGACATACCATGCCAGGGTACGGGCTGACATATCATGCCAGGGTACGGGCTGACATACCATGCCAGGGTACGGGCTGACATACCATGCCACGGTACGGGCTTACATATCATGCCAGGGTACGGGCTGACATACCATGCCAGGGTACGGGCTGACAAATTAAAACCACTACTTAACCACCTTCCCTGCTACACTTTTCCCTGCCGTCAGCTCTACACAGACAACTGTACCTCTTCATCATTTCCGTTTCTCTTTTTGCGTATGCACGCCTCTGCTTCTAAGCCGGAAGTGGTCCAGACTCATGCCTGGACTTGACGCATGGAGTCATTATTTCCGATTTCCCGCGCATTTTTAAAGCGTAACGAAACGCGCTTTCATCGGTAACGTGTGGTGCTGATGCCCAAGAAAACAGTATGAATGGCTAAGTGCGCATGAACCAAGACTAGGATGTACGAGGACGTATGAATCAATACTACGACATATGAGTGCGCATGAACCAAGGCTACAAAAGCCGTAACGAGTTCTTGTCATCAAGACAGTAGTCAACGATCATAAAAACTGTAGCGAGCGACGGAGATTCAGCCGCTGACAGGAGCTAAGCGGAAGTTGAGGCGCTATGAAGGATCTCGTAAACCACAAGCGAGGAAAAGTGAAAATTTATTTCTGCTACGCGATATCCTTTATGGCGCCTCATATTCCGGTCATATGCTGTTAGCGGTAACCCGCGATACACGCTACAAAACCTAGCGGAGCACTTCCCATACCAATATTGTCATTTCCTCTGTACCTCGACGTCAGCATTTGCGTAGTTATAATCCTCGTCCGTCCCAATCTTTTGCGCAACATGTTAAAATTCACGTAATTTACCATTTAGCTGACGTAGGGCTAATTCCGCTCCTCCGCGTTTACCTCTCTCCTCTCTTGCAGACTCGATCATCTAGAAAGATTCATTTGGCGCGAGTGCCTCGCAGGAATACCTGGCAAATAGCTGGCATTGCATCGCACACATTATCAGCGATAAATAGTCGCCGGATTGGCACAAAGGACAACGTGTCCTTAGACAATGCGGTGCCCCTTCTGACCTTTAGAAACGTTGTTTGGAGACCTCCATAGAAGTCATTACATTTTCTCATTCCCCTTTGGGTGGGCAAAGCTGGAAAGGTAACACGACGGGAGGAGTCCCTGCCCAAAGAGAATTATACTGAAGATAAGAAATAATGCCCTGCCAAAAAATTTCTTTCTGTAATTGCGTTCTGCGAGAATTCCTATAGATTACTACTTGAAACATACTTTCGCTCTTTATCTGCAGATATTTTCTCTGTCCTCTGTCCCGCCTCCTCCACGTTTTAATTCTCCGGACTTTTTCGATCAGGGAGAAATGGACTGAGGATTTCGTTCTCTTTTCCCACTCTTATTCTTCTCACTCCCATCCTCCTTTGGCATTCCCTGTTCCTCCTCTCTTTTTCTCTCGTCCTCCAGAATAGCGAAGCCATTGTATTTTGCATTTTATAGGATACATAGCTTTCCGGGTTTTACGGTTATAGACGCGAGCAGTGTACAAAAGCATCCATTTCCACAGCCAGACCTTTACACTTCAATAGCTCAAAAGTACTGAACGTTCTGGGATAATAAACACACACACTCTCTCTCTCTCACACACACACACACGCGCGCGCGCGTGCACTCTCTCTCTCACTCGCATCTCATACTCGCACACAGACTCACAAACACCCACACGCATTCCCACCCACCCACCCCAAACACACATAAAGCAATGACATTTAACTCTTAACACTTTTCGCATTAGGTACCCATACTCGTTCTAATGGCTGCCGCAGACTCTGCTGTATGGGTAGGGCACTCCCAACATCTTGTCCACAGTACATAGAAAAAGTAAATTCACTGAACTCTCAAGACAATTAGTTATTAGGCCGAGATGCTTGCTTTTCTAGCCATAGCGTGCGCTACTGCTGTTCTTCAGCGAAGGACTGGTTGACACCTGGTTAACAAACGCGTCAGAAATCTTGCCCAGACGGCGGAAGGGAACATTAGCTTGCTAAGCTAGTAACTATTGATGTCATGAGACAGACATTTTATTTTCTGTCTTATCTTTAAATGTTTTTAGGTATATGTTTATGCATGCTTGTATTTGTGAACGTATATATATAGGCATGCATGGATGCATACACCTCTGTATGTATGTATAATGTTTTAACTCTGTCATGTGGTCAGGAGTCGGTTCGCATGTAACTGCATTCTAAACAGGGATGAATACTGTTTTATCCACCAATGACCGTTCGTGTGTCAAGCGATTTCCAATTGAAATTAAAGAGATGAAACTCCCCGTGTGTGGCACCTTTAGAATCTTTTTGCGCGAGGAAGTTTCACATCCTGCACGAAAATGACTCCACTTTGTGGAGTGGGAGGGGAACAATTGAAAGGCACGCTAAATTTAATGAGCGTTATAAAAATAAATTAGGCAGTGCGGTCGGCGGGGTTTTCAGTGTAAAGTGCAAAGCAGGTCTGGTGTAGGGAAAAGCCGGTGTGAACCAGTACGCAAGCGTCTGGATGGATTTACCTCAGATTACGGAAAAACAAACATAGAAACATGGCGGTGCCATTTTCTCTCGTCTTTGGTGCAGGACCGCTCTTAAAATTACAAAAAATTTACTTCGCACTAACTTACCTGCTAGTTTTTGTCGCAGAGAAGAAAAACCATTCCTTAGAGAATCAGTTTAAACCATCCTCTTAAAAAAAAAGCAACTGTTCGGAATTACGGAATTTTTTAGACAGCTACAAGTAAACCCGCTACTGTAAAGTTCAAGTCTACTGTCTGAATTTTTTGGCGGGAAAATTTATCGCCTAATCAACAGTTTTTCCATTCAATGTTCTTCTTCAAAGTCATTCACACGCGAGAACACAGTCTGGATTTTATGGAATTTAAAGGAAGTGATACATCGCAAGGTAGATTTTTATATCACTAATCAGATGAAGAAAGTGACGACGAAAGCCGTGTAAAAATTCTTTTATCGGTGGGATGGTCTCACACTGGAACTTTTTTTTTCACACATTTGGTTGTTGAACTTTAGCAATTCCCGTCCTGCATCCCACATTGCACACAGCCTGTCACGAAGGTGTCGACTCGGGAAAATTTACCGACATGAATTCCCAAACATTCAATCAGGATATGCATTCGACACACTTCACTTCATCCGACACGCCCCACTTCAATTTCCTTGTGGCGTCCCAGTTTCTGACCAAACGTGATAGAAGTGTCCTTGAGAGTTAAGAAATTCACAGCATGCGCAACGACTGCGTAGGGATGATCAGTCTCCAAAATGTTATCTCTAGTTTTCCAGCCCCCTTCTTGAAACACCATTAAGGGCCAGCCATTTGGACAGCGCCGCTAGTCCGTTATCCTACTATCAATAAGTGATGAACAGCTAAAGGAAGCAAGACTTGCGGCGCTCATATTTCGTGTCAAATAGGATCCTTTTTAAATTTGGGATTTCAACGGTGTTAAAAAAAATACTGAGTCTGGATTAGCTGACCATTTTTCCGGACAAAAAATGTTTATCGCAGATTCTTGCTGGAAGCAGCAAGTGAGATTATATATTGCTCGCGATGGAGCGTTCGTGCATGCGTACGTGTGACCTTACTTGTGTGAGCTTGTTGGTATCTGTTACATATTGTTCGCGATGGAGAGTTCGCGCATGCGTACGTGTGACCTTACTTTTGTGAGCTTGTTGGTATCTGTTACATATTGTTCGCGATGGAGCGTTCGCGCGTGCGTACGTGTGACCTTACTTGTTTGAGCTTGTTGGTATTTGTAGCAACGCAGACCGTCTTGTCCCTGATGCTGGATTTGTTGTGCCTGTTTCTGATGAGAACGTCTGAGCTGTAACTGTGTGTACTTCCTGTACTTTGTCATCACGCCAGCCGCATGCATGCCAACACTCATTGAAATGAGCTGTGCTCACGCTACAAGCTGGTAAACAAGTTTTTGGCTCTTGTTTTGTTATTTCATGCACGTGTGCCCCCCCCCTCCCCTCGAATTTCCGGAACCCTTGTTACGGGAATCAGCGTGTCGCTCAGCCACGCACTAAACGTTTTACAAGATTTCCAGAGAAATTTTGTTAAAAAACCAATAACATCTTTTTCTATCCATAATTACTTGTCTCTGTCATTTCTTCCTACCATTCATTAACACCACACCTGCAAGCACGCTTGCATGCAGTCTCGCTGCTTTTTCCGCGGTGTATCTTTGTTTCTTTCACTGTGTCTTCTCTCTTCTCTGTTCGAATTCTTTATGTTTTCTCTAGCCAATGCAGCAAAAACATTCTTTTCCTAGACCTGTACATAATATATGCATATAAACAAGTCCGACAAACTCAAAAACACAGAGATTAACATTTAGAATCTTGTCCTCAAACTATTTCAAACAGATAAAAAAGAAAAAAACACAAAGAGATCTGATTGGTTTTGCTTTATTTTCAGAGTGCAGCAGCAGACAACAGTGCCTGTGCACTTGACTGAAAAATCTGCTGCAATGCTGGAGAAAGTGCATTCGTCCAAACAGCCACACACATGCGCAGGTTTGGAAAGATTAATAAAATATTTTGAAATATGGTCGTTAGCCACGCACGAACAGAAGCCGTAAAGGGAGCTTAGTCACCACCTGAGGGGAGTTCTACAGGCGCTAGGAACAGGAGCAACGCCGTGAAATGAAGTTTCTACGGTTGATAGGAACTCTAGCATCACTCAAGTTCCGGGCGTCCGTGAAACTGGCCTCTGACGCATTAACTTTTTCTTGTCCTAAAGTATATCAGCTACGCATCTATATAGTAGCTGTAAGTCCACGCATTCACACACACACACACACAAAGTCCAAAGGGTGGGATACGCCAAGTCGAAAAGCAGAGAGGGATGAGTTTTATTACAGGCAGAAAGATCTAAAAAAAAAAAAAACCGTAGATCGTGACGCCACAGCTTTTTGCAGTCGATTATGTCACCGCCTAAGCTCCCTCGTTAGTCTCCCGTCTGTGAAATTGTGCCCATGTAGTTTCGCTTTTGCAGAAGACTTTGTAATCTTCACCTTTGTGACCTCTCGTGCTGCGGATGCTAAATTTCGCAAAGTTGAAGGGGAAACGGAAGGTGCACAAGGTGAGGGGGGAGGGGAACCTGGGGTGGAAGAGTGTCTGTTGGGTGGTGAGCGCGAGAGCAAGAAAGGAAATGACGAAACAAGGCATCACCCTGTAAACTCCAAGAGGTGGTTTGCGAAAACCGCTGCCTCCAAACAAGCTTCTCGGCCACCACGTGTACTTCAAATCCGCCGACGCGCGCAGTGAAAGCCTGCAGCTAAATTAGGCAACAAGGGGCGCCTACTCGGACGTAAAAAAAAGATGCCACGCGAGTAGCGACGCCTCACAGCACGAGAACGAGGCAGAGTCGGTACGACTCCCCCGGTCCCCCAGTCCGTGTTTATTTCAAAACGCGAGATGCTGCATAGTCACATTCTTGTGGAGGGTGGGCGAGACTCCTGATAATGTTGAAAACATTGCAAGCATCTCATGGTTATCTTATACGGGATGGAGGTGTTTAGGAAATGCCGATTTCTGTCTGCTTGAAATCCCCTATCCCCTGCTCTCTCCCCCCTCCCATTGTTTTGCTTCCACTCGCACTCTCCACACTCTCCCCCCCCACACCCCCATCACACAAATACGCACCTACACACCCACAGTGGGAAGCAAACAAAACCACGCGCACACTCATGGACACGCAAAGACCAACCCATCATTCTATTATTCTCTGAGTCACCCGTATACTCTCTTACGCACACACAATCACTACCCTCAGACGCTCGTGCACGCGCGCGTACACACTCATGCACACGATCGAAATGGACAGACATACAGGAGGACGGGGTCTGCGGCACCCAACTGTCTAGAACATGCAAATCTTAATTAACCGGCTTTCAAAAGCGACAGCTGCAGTTCGGGTGTCTACTCTCCCGAAGCCGTTGGACCTGACCGGACGCAGGGTCTGCTGACCGGTCCTACGTCTGACCTCTCTTGATCCTGCCGGACCGGCACGTGGGTCACGACAGAAGGGAGGTGGGAGGGTGGTGTGGATCTGTCACAGCGCGTCGTCATGGCGCATGCTCAGTTAATGGACCTTCCCTGTGCGTGTCACCGACAGAAAGGCAGGTCAGTCCCTCATCACCTCCTCTAACGACTGACCGCTGCACTCAGACACCCTGCACCTTTCCTATTACCTCCCTGTCGCAGGGCTTCTGGAGAGAACGACTGAATGGTGGTGGTGGTGGTGGTGGTGGTGGTGGTGGTGGTGGTGGTGGTGGTGACAAACACACCACGTAGCCTACAGACTAACGAAGCAACGACATAAAGATGGAGAAGTGGAATGAAAAACAGAAGGAAGAAGAAAAAAGGCACATATAATTGAAAACGACACGACAAAGTATACAACATAATTATGTCAAGACTATTACAAAAATGAAACGGTAAGGCAGTGAAGAGATGAAAGGAAGGAAGAAGGATTGGAGGGGGGCGAAGAAAGAATAAAAGAAAAAGAAAGACAAGAAGGAGAGAAGGAAGAAAAGGAGGAGTTGCCACAGAAAGGCAAGCTGTGACTTGTTTACTGGCCGTCACCGTAATTACCAAAAGCGTTCATAGAGTGCAAAATATTCAATAGGAGAATTCTTAGCATAATATGCGTTGGCCATATGTTTTCCACCGTAATGTTAATGGCTCTGTCGGCCCTCCCGGAACGGTCCTGCCGCTTGCATAAATTTACCAAGTGGACAATGTAATACGCGCCTGGAGCGAGACATTACAACTGGCGCGTGGGAGGACCGCTGGGGGACTGGCACGCCAGATGGCGCGAGTTCTCATGAAGCCCTCGTGTGCGCATGCTTGTGAGTGCGCATGCGTATACGTGAGCTTTTTCTCGGTGTGCTGTTTTCCATTTTAACCGTTCGAGAGAGATAGTGAGAGAGGAGAGAGAGAAATGGTAGGGAGAAAGAGCATTGTGTGCGTGCATGTGTGATGAAGTGGAAGCATGTGAACTCGAAGAATGAAAATAGAGAATATGGAAATCTAGACGGTTAAAAAAAATGTTAAATGAAGACACATCAATGCTGAGAACTAGTCATTCATTCATTCATTCAGGCACCCAGGCACGCAGGCACGCAGGCACGCAGGCACGCAGGCAGACAGGCAGACTAGGTTACTGAACTGTTTCTAATAGCTGAAAAAAAACCCCAGAGCATTAGATTTTTTTTATTTCGTCAGAGAAACTCAACACGAAGATCGGGTGCAACACCTTGATCAAATGACGAAAGTCGATGGATCCTCTTTTTGACATCCTGAGCGCGTTTTTACGCTCTGGTACAAAGTGCAAACACCGACAGAAGTTAAAGTGCAGAGTAAGGACAAAGCCATGTGCTGACATAACTGCAGCAGAGGTAAATCACCACGAAATGGATTTTCGATTTTTTTTTAAAAACGCACGCACGCACAAACCAACACATAGATGCGTGCCAAGTGTTGATAGTTTACAGAACTGTGTGTTCAGGTCGTAAAGTCAAAGAGTTGATCGCGCATCTGTCTGAGGCTATGTTAACAAGCCCAAGAAACCTTCGCACAAATTGTGCTTCCCAAGTCCTATCCTTTTGACAAAATGGCTTGGGGAGCAAAATACATCGACTAGTCCTGAATTCTGCCACACTCCCGTCCAGAGCTAATGGGTATCCATCCTGCCCATCGGTCTCCAGATTAGGCCATGGCCCCGTGTACTTTAGACAAGAAAGACGACACTCCTAGTCGCATGGTCAAGGTGAAAGGTCGCAGTTTGATGTCCACAGCATCTGTTGGTCCCAGCTGTGAACAGTGCGCGCTATTAAGACTGGTCCTTCTGGGCGGGTGAGGTGGACATGTCTGCTTTGTGCTATAGATACCCCCCCCCTCTCATTACAACACCAGTTTCCAGCCTTGTTCGCTGACCTTTGATTTTTGGCGATGTGACGCGGCGAAAGCTCATTTGTAGTCTGTGACGGATGAGGTGATAGTTCTGTACTTGTAACAGCAGCAGCAGCAGTAAGACCACCAGGAGCTAGCGACTTTAATTTGAACGTTGATGTCGTCCCCTTCTGTACAATCCCAACTTGCCCCATCCCCTCCTGGCATCTACCTTCCTAAACCCTTTCTGCTAAACTAATTACAGGTGTAGTTGCTCTGTTGAAATCCTTCCTCTTCCCCCTAATAAAAGGTGTTCCTACGCGCCTGTAGTATATATGGACTTTAGTTAGTGTTTAATCTGGTGATCTTTTCATAAGATCGTCCTCACTAAGACATGATAGGATGGACTTTAACCCTGCATTTTGTTTTTCTCGTTAAAATCTCGTTCAGTTCCGGGTAGAAGAGTTCAAGGCACGGTGACCATCCCGGGGTGTTAATTCCAGGACCACGTCTGTCCTTGCCGTCCATTCCGATGACCCCGCCCGCAACCGATTGAGCGTGATCTCCCCTGGATCTCGACAATTACTGGAGAGCCTCGCGCACTCTTCCGCACGCCAGCGCGTGTGCGTCGTTGCCATCAATTAATGCTGAATACATGTCATCCCGACGTCTGTCCCGCCGGAGCTGCCATGCGTGATTCATGAGGCGGTGACCGCTGGCTTTTGTTAATAGCGAGGGCGATCAATTAACATATGATTGTCCACTACAGACTCGACCGCTTCTGTGAGAATGACAGATCTGTTGCACGTTCTTTGCTCAAACATGACGAAACTGTTTATCTTCCCCTCCCCCACCCCCTTACACATCATCCTCGCGTGCGTTTGCTGGTTGTGATTCTCTCTTTCTTCCATACTTTGCGTGAGTGATCGTGCTAGAGGGGAAAGGTGGAAGGCAAATAAAATCCTCTCAAGAAAAAGGGAGAGAGAAAGAGAGAGGAAAGGAAGCAAGATAAAAAGGACGGAAAGAAAGAAGAGGGAGAAAAAAGCCGGAAAACAGCGTGAAAGACTGTGATAGTGACCACGCCCCTTCAGAGTGGTCTGGAGAGGGGAGGTGGATGTATAACCAAAGGTGCAAATCCGGCATTAAGAATGGCCAAGGAATCGACCGGTCAGAAAAGAAACGAAGGAAAGAAGGAGAAAGACAAGTAAGCAGATTGCGGACTATAAAGCCAGTGGTTAGCAACGATCCCATTATTCCCACTCCGATCGGCAAAAATAATGCTGCACACGCGTGTTTGGCATAAACTGCACACGCTCCACTTATCCAGCGTGCTCTACATTTTCGTACAAGGCCACACGTTCAGGCCTCGTCCTGAAAGCTAAAGTGCAGGACGGCACGCTTACTGCAGCTGGCACCGCTGGACAAAACAGAAAAAATACATCATCTGGTTATATACCTGGCAGGTTCTACAGGTATTCGATACCACCGAGTCACAATGGCTTCTTAAGATGGCGTGTTTATATCTGTGGGGGCCTTGAGCGAGATATTCCGCTGACTACAAAACAACATAAACTGAGGCCCCTGACGGGACGTGGGCGTGCTGCAGTGTTGCATAGGAGCTGAGGTCGCAGTAAGAATGAGTGAGTTGTTTTCACAGCTTCGGCGCTGCGTGTGCGTTTGTACTGCTACTGAGGTAAAGTTCAAGTCAGGTTTCTTAACGTTGAGTTATTTGCCACAGTCTGACAGGTGACAAAAGGAAAAGTAGAAGGAAACAAGAATCAAGGAGGGGGTGAATGAAGATGATGACGATGACGATGACGACGACGACGACGACGATGATGATGATGACGACGACGATGCCAACAATGAAGTTTCTGACGATAAAAATGACGAAAATGTAACCCCCCTAACGACCATTTCTCTTTTTTGCCACAGTCTGTACTCGTACGTTCTGATGGGTTTTCGGAAAGAAATACAACTCGGCGACCGGGTATCGACCCAGAACCTTCGGATTTGGAGGTCACGCGGTAATCCGCTTAAAGAAGCTATATTTAGACCCTAATGCCCCTCACACGTGGCTCGACAAGATCTAATAAGAACAGCGACAAAGAATTAATCCAATCGTCTACAACAAAATTGCAGCATACTGCAGCTGGAACTGGATGAGGTATTCTTCGCACATATAGCATGATTGATTGATTGATTGATTGAATAAATGATTTGTGTGATTTGTGTGTATTAATTTGTCATTGTTATAAGAAATAGTCCAGGAATATTATTTGCCTGATCGTTAATGAGATTAATTTGATAATTACAGATATTACGTGTACAATGCACGGCCATTTTGCTATAGACGTTGACCTGCACGTAGTCTTATTTAAAGGCAGGGAAATTTGCTTTTTTTTGGGGGGGGGATCTTTGCTCCTTATTTATGGGGGAAAACTTTGCTCTTTATTTACTGGGGAATATCTTTGCTCTTGACGTAAACGGTGACAAAAAGGAAAGCCGATATAAGAATTAGGAACTTACACCCAGAGAGGGCCAAAGAGCGACAAGAACCACGAAGGAACGAGCGATGATGGAGAGAAACAGTGAATGGATGTCTGCAAAGTCACGTCCACCCGGGCGTTCTGCCTTCCCCTCCAGCCTCCTCTAATGCAAAAAGAAAACCTCCATTGAGAAAAGCCGGAGGCCACCCAGGTTTCTGTCAACACGCTAGTCTCAAACAGCACGAGTTTGTGTCGCGCTGAAATCTGACCTGGCCAGTTCACGAGATTTCACGGTTGACGACAGACCTCTGCCACCCGGTTTGTCAACACTGGGGGTCCAAGGAGGGGCCTTGGCCTTCCTGCTCACGCGCTGCTGGATGACGTAACGAGTTGTTTGACGTGCTCGCACCTCTGGCGGCTTGATCAGGGGGACTTAATTAGCCAGACACACCGCCCCGCCCTGACAGTCACCGGGGCTGTCCCAGTCAAAACATTGCCGACTCCTGGACACTGGGGTCCACGCACGCTTTTCGTTTGTCTGCGATAGAAAGAAGATATGGGAACATGAGTCTAAAGTGGCGGAGGAATTCCTTGCTTCTAAAACATCATGTTTGCTTTTTTTTCCTTCCCGCTTCCCCCCTCCAGGCAGCATTTCTCCTCCTGTCTCTCTCTCTCTCGGACTCAGTTTTTCACTCACGTATTCCCAAAGGGTAGCTAACGCACAGGATCATTTATTTGGACAAAAATAGAGTTCTGTTTCAATGGCTTCGGACACATTTGGCTCCAGTAAAATGCTGGTAGAAAACGATATTTATGAAAGCTTCCTGATGACGTCTTGTACAGTGCTTACAACAATGCTGGACTAAGGGATGTAGCTGCAAGGCAAAGATTAGAACTGCATCACACATTTACAAGCTATATGCAGCTAGAGAGATATCTAGATATTTAAACAATGGTTTTTGTAGGAAAGTATAGATTCTGTATTAAAGTACACCAGTTACACTACAACACCACCACCCCCACCCTCCACCCCAAAAATAAACCCACGTCCGTAAGTTTCTATGGGATGTTTAGCAGATCCAGGGCTGACTTGCATAACAGTTCTTATCTCCACTTCCGGTCATAAGGGTGGGGGGGGGGTTAAGGCCCATTCGCCCTGTGTATTTTTTACGTGCATCTTTACGAATGAACAGGAGATAAGAATGCTCATGCGAGCCATCCTAGCGAATTCGTCCATTCTCCGCTTACGACAAAAATACTGAGGAGCGAGAGAGAAAGAAGGACGGACGGACGGACAGAATGCGTACTTAACATTTATTTGACTGTTTTTGTGGAAGGGAAGGATGCTGACTGCTGCCCAGTGACTGCAAATGCAAGGTGTATATTTTAACGCCCTTCGATTCCCTAGGGCTGAGTCATTTCTCTAGATTTAAGAAGCCAGCTGGATGCATGTAGCTCACAACCCCACTGTGATATAAATCAACACCTTCCCCCACCCCTCTCTGTCCGACCAAACCTTTCCTTCCGCCATTGTCAACTGGAGGACACGGTTTGCGCCAATGGTATTCGCTCTCCCTTCTCTACCTGTCCTTTTCCCCTCGATGTCATCAGGTAATACAAAGATTGCACAGGTGCAGACATGACTGGCGCGCTGGGCGGGGGACCTATGCGTCGTCTTGCGATCTACCTGGCAAGTAAAAGTCACCGGGGTCAGCATACCGTCTGACTAAGAGTGGCGGTGGCCTTTGAAGTTAAAGAAGTCGGGAGGTGCAGAGGGCAGGGCGTGTGAGAAATTAGGATCATAAAAGAAACGAGGTCTTGTTTTTAAATGGTGGCGAGTTATTAAAGGATGTTACATAAACATACATACATCATTGCATCCTTATATATTTAACACTTAGATCCATCAGGATAGCGCCAACATGCCTGCAGTCCATGACATGGAGACATGATTTCACATGCCTTTGCATTTTTTTCAGCGGAGAGGACGGGGTAAATACCATATTTTTAAATTCTCACGTCACAGGTGAAACAAATGTCAGAGAAAATGAAGATGTTTACAAACAGCACCGGACTGGCCAAAACGTCTATTCATATCTCGGTTACTGCCTATTTTAAAACTAAATGAATAATTAACCCATCATTTCAGTCTATTTTTGGACCGTCGCCTTGGGAGAGTTGGCCTTTCGTAAAAACATTTCTCCTGTGGATAAATTATAGCAGCCTGGAAAGATTTCCTTCTGCGTATTCTTCACATTTCTCCACTTGTAAATATCTTTGTAACTATTGTGTACAGATGACGACAACCTGCCAGCCATAAAACCGTATTTAGTTTCAACTCGGCGAAAAGGGATGCAGACTGAGTTTCGTAAAAACTGGATTCATTTTTTTTGTTCCTTTTTTTCCGATCCAGAGGCTGAGAAAAGATGGCTCCAGATGAACAGATAAACATACCCTTTTCCTCATTACTTCTGAGAACCGAGAGCCGTGGAACGTGACGTCACCGTTTCAGGCTGTGTGGTCAGGACAGAAGTTAAGGTCATTTTTGACACCAAAGCCAACACTAAATTTAAACAGTCTTTTGTTTCCGTCTTGTCCCTTTCTTGTTCGTTTCTCCATCTGCATGTTTAAGTTCGCCCCTGTCTGGGATATTTAGATTACCGCCAGTGTAAAGGAATCTCACCTGACACGGACCAGATCACCTGCGAAATGTGAAACTCACATACAGCGCGCGTAATCAGAGATTTGACATTTCCTGGCTTGCGGCAGGTGAGAAGCGGTAAGAAGAAAGCGTGGGATTTTTTTGAGGGGGGGGGATGCATTGTAATGAAAAACAGGGAAAAAAGAAAAGAAGAGAGCGAGAACGAAACAAAGAAAAAAGAAATACAATGTTAAAGAAAGAAAGAAAGAAAGAAAGAAAGAAAGAAAGAAAGAAAGAAAGAAAGAAAGAAAGAAAGAAAGAAAGAAAGAAAGAAAGAAAGAAAGAAAAACACCAGGATAAAACCTCAGCCATGCAGCAGGGAACCAGGGATGTACTGATACCAGTCCCCACATCACTGCTCACATGGGCTATCCCCTAAATTCCCCGTGTTTCTCTCTACCTGTAGCAATAAATCACCGCCAGGTTAAAGCACTTCCCCGTGTGCGCGCGCATTTGTGCGTGCGTACGCTCGCATATTTTGTGGCTGTGCTTGGCGGGTCGGAGGGGCGGGGGGAATCGGTCTGCAGTCGTGCGTTCGTAGGTGTGAAGCATTTTCGGAGGGAAGACAGACAGACAGACAGACACAGATAAGAACCGTAATGAATCATACATCAGCGTTGGGGTGGGTGTACATAACTATGCAGGAATGTTTGCGTTTCTGTATGTGTGTGCTTGCGTGCCTGCGCGCGCGTGTGTGTGTGCGGGCCCATGCACTTCTCCAGTGATTGTTTACTCGCAAATTCCTTGGTCTATGATCAATTTAGGTTCGAAACCACACTGCGAAAGGAAGAGAACAGGTCACGTTATCTGAATGGACCCCTCGCCTTGGCAAAATACGAAGTTGCTAAACTTTCAGCTTCCTCTCTGAAGAATGCGAAGAACGTTAATGATCCACCTGTCCTCCCAGCGGACCTTTGATAACATCTAAGGATGAACTGTTTTGGAGGGATAGCTATTCCGGGAAAGAGAATGGAAGTTTCCAGAGCTATCTTCGAGATAGACAACACATTCTTTCAGACATTCAGACAATAGGAAAGATTGTATCTCACATGTACGTACACCAAGCGCGGTTTTGCTCAGCATCAGGAAATGTCGACACGAATTCACCTGGCTGCAAAGAAAAGGAAACTGGTGTGTGACGATGTTGCACGAAACGAGAAGTGAAGGCTTCTTTTGTTCAACGTGTCGTCATAATTAAACATGGCAGACCTAACGGGGGGCACACTTCTGTCCAAAGGCTGGCGTTGAGAGAGCTCTAACGAGGCTGATGACCGCCTGAAGAGGAAGCCGTGTCGTGAGGCAACGCTGCCTGACGTGGGCTGACATGCGGTAACTGCTGCAAATTAATAACTTGGATTATGTTATGCGACTTTGGGCGAAGCAAGCACACCCTACGGAAATCCTGCAAGCCCTGGCAAGTTTCTCTCTTTCTTTCCCCCTGCCAGCCTGCCCGAGTCTGCCTTTTTTTCTCGCCCTCCCTCCCTCCTCGTTCTGAGATTTCAAATCTATAAAGGGACGACTGCAGACCGCCCCACCCCCACCCCCTTCTCGACCCGCTAACCACCGCCATCAGACACGCGAGCGTACTCACGCAAAGACACGCACAAAGACGAACGCTGGAATTTCTCAAACCAGTTTCGAGGCAGAGTACGGACAGCAAAAGAAGTCCCACGCGTTTACGTCGTCTGTGGTCGTCCCAGCGTCAGGTGAATCTTTCATATCACTTACGCACGGGCCAGTGCTATTTTAAGATCTCAGGTATGTGCAGTGTATCTCACCTGTGCCTAACAAGCGCTGCAGGCAAAAAAGTCACAGCCAATCCGAAAACAAAAATAAACCCGCGTTTGTAGGGAAGCATCTTCACGTACCGAGGGCGTGTTCGAAACCGCGCGTGAAGGGGATAGGGAAGGTGAGAGTGGAGACGGGGAACCGAGTAGGAGATAGAAAGACAGGGGGGGGGGGAGAGAAGACAGGAATGAGAAGGGATGAATGGAGAAAAATGGCCTGACTTTCCACCAATGTAATTATGTGTTTTGTTGGTAATTAATTTCTGCCGATTGTCATATATCATGTTGTCTACTCTGTACCATGCAAAAACGCAGTGAACATTGTATCACAAATTTGTTTCATCATCATCATCATCATCATCATCATCATCATCATCATCATCATCATCATCATCATCAATGTTTGTCCGCCTGCTCTTTGAGATTCTTTTCGTGTTATTCTGATCGTCCCCTCTCCCCTCCCCCAGTCCCCTCCCACGGTTTACCTCCCTTTCTTCACCTTTCACCTTCGCTACCTCTGTGTTTCCCGCAGCGCCACCACGACAAACATGGACCAGGAGGTGTCACGTTGACTTGTAACTTCAGTTTGTATTCTTGAGTTCAAACCCAACGTGACCCCTACTTCCTCCCAGAACTATATTTCCTTTCCGCGTCATCTGCAGTTTCCTTTGGGGAACCAGACATATTCTTCTGATTATTCTTTAGGGTGGGTGGTGGAGAGTTTATGGGAGAATTCGCTGTAGGCAGTGGTATAAGAACAACGAACTAAACAGCAAAGACATACTCTTAACGACAAACATTTTAAAGTCAAATTTTCAGCTTGGGGCATTTTTAAAAACATTGCACGGAGAAAAAGACATAAAAGACTTTAAAAAAAATAATTTATCTGTCGTTAATGAGTTCATTCACATGCCTTGCATGTTACAGTCCAATATATCTGTAGTAACAACTTACATAAATACTAGATAAAAGGGATCCCAGAAAAAAACGATATTTTCTTTTGCTAGTAATCTTCGGAAAATGTTGCAGTGACCTTGTTACACACCCTCGTGTCTTCTGACTGGAGCAAAAGGATGCTCTTGCTAACGGACGAGGAATAACTTTTGACTCGGTGCAAGTTGTAACGGCATGCAGATGTTTTAATCCTAGAGACAGGTAGATATTGGCAAAGGCTGTTCTGTGATTTTTTTTGTGCCGTGTGACCTCATACGAAATCAGTTCAAGGGCTTGTGACCGCTTGTCACGAAGGATCTGCAGTGACAGAATTAGAAACGCAGGCCAACCCTTCACGTGGCACCGTGACTACGCACGCATGCACGCACACACGCACGAAAACTCCCATCACACGTATAGCTTCATGCAGCCACGTGTGCATGCGCACACCGACATATACAGACATCATCTAAGTAAACATCAGTATAAAAGCAATCTCTCTCCACCTGTATGTCTATGTATTTGGGTGTCTGTGTGAGGGTGTGCATGGATGGCCAGCCGGGTACCCTGGTGGACTGGGCAGAAAAAAATATTAGCTGATTTGTTAATTAGTAATTAATCCTGCACAATCCCCCGTGTGTGTTTGGCTAGTCACTCACCAGGACCCTACAAATCGCTCGCGCGCACCCCACCCACCACGTACACTCAAACACGCATGCACGCAAATTATATATACATACACTCTAAAACACGACACTCTACAAAGGTCATCGCCCCCCCCCAAAAAAAATACAGTGAGTTGCCCTCACCCTCGCACCCCATCCCCTCCTATCGCTCCAGAAATAGTGAGTATTGAGCAGTCAACGGCAAACAGGTATTTCATCTACGACTACTTTTTCTTATAGTCGCACGTGCCTGTCTCAGCCCATGCCAGTCTGTCCGGAAAAAAGATTCACCTGGCAGTATCTTTGCCCCCGCCCCACCCCACCCCACCCCAGTACCACCCAACCCTGTCGGTCTCACGTGCACGCCTCACAAAGTTCATTGGCATTTTCTTTCGCAAGGCGCTGAAACGAAACAAACAATGCATTCCTCACTAGTGTGAGCCAGTTGTCTTCTATTTAAATCTTGAACAGAAAACAAGGTGCGTGCGTGCGTGCGTGCGTGTGTGTGTGTGTGTGTGTGTGTCTTACGTATGCAATGTAGCAGGGGGGGGGGGGCGGCTTCTTTCTGTCTAGTCTGAATGTTGCGCAAAATTATTTATGTTCAGGTCCGCATTAGCAAAGAAATTGATGTCCTGAACACGTTGATGGTGAACCCGCTGGCCTCGAAGTCACAGTTTGAATTTACACAGCTTTTATTTCTTTTTATACCTTTTGTAAGCTAAAGTCGTGCAATGGAGTGACAGGGGAGGGGGGAGGAACAAAGAGTGCAAATCGTGCGCCAGGTGTGACCAGTACTTTAACATGAATTGTCTTGTCCACATGCAGTGAGGACAGCCACAGCACTCTACGGAGGAATACAAAACAAATAGAAAAAGAAAAAAGTGCCAGCATACCTTTTGACCCGGTACCTTTACAAAGAAACGTTATTCAGTTACCTTAAGGCTTTGACAGACGGGACTCGACAGCAATAAACACTTCTCTGTCATGCACGTTGGGCGTTACAGACACACACGCGGGAACAGAGGGGCTATGTCCTAAACCTCGGTCCCAACAACAACAAAAACAAATCCGAAATAACAGATTTTTTAGGATCAACCCTCTGGGAGGGCGTTACAAAATGGACATAAAAATAAAAAAGGAAGTCATCTCAGGCCAAGGAAACGTGTTTTTGCCAAAGATCACGTGGATTTATTTTAAATTTATTTCTTTTTAAAGTTGCGAAATGTTCCGTGTGAAGCGCACTTTAGGTTACTAATAATAGCAGTTTGCCATTTGTGCTATTTCAAATGTGCATTGGCAAACAGGTATTTTAAATTACTGAATGCACTTCTCTGCTATTCTGATTTTCAAATAGGCAGTGCTGTACACAAGATACCCAAAATACGCTGTCGGAATATGCACTTTAGGACATCGGAATAGCTTCAGCATTCTGCTATTTCTTGTTTTAACTGTTCTGCGGGCGACATTCACTTGCTTGCAGATGCAGTCACAAAAAGTACTGTGTCCTTTTTGGTATGTCTGGAGTGCTTCCCTCTCTTTGATCAGCCACCACAAAGAAAGAAAGAAAGAAAGAAAGAAAGAAAGAAAGAAAGAAAGAAAGAAAGAGGGACATTTCAATAAATAGAAGGTCCACCAACATTAACAACAATAGCAACAAATTACCGGGGCAAATGTCGTTGAAACTAATGGCCCCCATCTCCTTCTACCCGCCCCCCCCCCCCCCCAACCACAAAGAAGTCTCCAACTACAGGAAGCATTTCGGCGACTTGCTATACCAGATTGCGCATCCAGGTAAGTTGCCTCCCTTTGTCCAGTGTTGGCAACAGTGCGTTGTCCCGGATCCTGACGTTCTTCTATGCCGACAGTAGCCAAAGCCGGCGACGAATTGAGTGTTTGTTGCCTAAAAGCTCGGCTCGCACGCGCGTTAATAGAAAAACTCTAGGGAACGTACCACGCGAAGCGCGGCCCGCGATCATTCTGCCGCCGAAAACATGTCATGGATATTAATTAAAACGGAAACCTTGACAGTCTCTATGTTCGATAAATCAGCTCTCTCCTCCTCCCCCACCCTTTTATTGCTGTTTGTCTTTGTTTCCCTCTCTCTTTCTCTCTCTCGTGTGTGAGCGTTGGTGAGTAAGCTGTGACATGCCGGGCCGTACCTTAACTTACTGGACTCGACTTCTCCAGAATTACTGTACAAACTTTTATGGTGATCTCGTAAATGTAGACTTAATTGAGCAATCGTCACCAAAACCTTTACTGCCTCAGGTCAATGGTTTCTACACCAAAGGGTGACGACGCTATGAAATAATGTGAATAACTAGAGAAATCTACCGAGGGAAAAGATTCTCATACTCTGACACGTTCGCTCAGTCTCACACAGGCAAAACACTTCTAGCTCAAGAGCCCCCACCCTCGTAAAAACACAACTGCAGAGAACCGTTAACTGGCTCGACAACATCAAATATATCTACAGATTATTTACAGAGAATCACCATGCTCGTGTCTAGGGTAAGACGCAGCCTGATTACGTCATACCACGAGGAATCAGACAAGAAGATAATCAAACTAAAGCCAGAGGGGAAATCAAACTGCAAACAGCCTATGATCCCGCTCAATACACAAATACAGTAAGTGACCGACAACAGAGCTCCTACTCTTCGTCACTACTGAACCAACTGATACACAATTCTAAAGCTATTCAACGACCAACAATGAAGCTATGACACTTCCACGACCAGCACTTCTCTCTATACCTCTCTTGGCGATCGCACGGCCTCTAGCTTATGACGTCTCCTGTCTCCGGCAGGATAAAACCACCTATCTTAAATCAACCCGAGTCCCAGACTCTAAGATAGTTTATGGTAAGAGCAGTCCTTAATTTATAAGGCGCGGCCAGCAGTCACTTACTAGTCAGTCTCTTGACTTGTCGGCGAAATACAGCCCAGTGTATTCAGCGTCCTGACTAAGATGGCGAGGGGTAGAGGTCCGTGGGTCTACACGTGTCCGCTTCTCTTGGTCTTCCTACTTCATCTCTCCTGTGTCTCTCTCTGAGTGTGTATCCCCACTCAAGCTTTCCCCAGCTTAAGTGCCCTGTGCTCTCACGCCTTAAACTCGATTAAACCGGTTCTGGCCGGCCTAGAGCAGCTACCCACATAGGGTCCACCTACCCGGTGTCAAGAAAGGGAGGAGCGAACAGGTTTACCTAGGAGTGACAGGTGACAAACCTAGGAGTGACATGTGACATAAGCAAGAGATACAGAGAGAGAACTATGAGTGGGTTACACTCCCCGACAATGTGCGTTTACGCTGCAAGGGAAAAACATGAGGATATCAAATTAGGGCTTCCTCTCTGCGTACATTTGCTCGCAGAACCTTTGAAGATGGTTCCAAACAAAGCTACCACGACACACAAATTCCCGGTAGGCGGCGGGTCGCGCCGCTTCCCTCCAGAAAACGTTTTTTTTTAAATGTTACGAATGCGCACGTGTCTGTCTTTTTTTCTTTTTTAAATTCTACTAGTACATGGCATCTCTTTTGTCTCGCTGAGGGTTCTGATGCAGTTCAATAAAGGAGTGAACACGCCTTTTTAGGGAGTGTTACGCAAAAATCATTTGATATAAGCCACTCCATTCTGTAATGGCCATGCAAGGGTACCAGTATACTGCTGACACCTTCGTCATCTCTGCAGAAAAGTGGGCTACAGGGTCGCCTAGTGCTAGGTGCATTTCCAACCAGCAGGCTGGAAAATTCTGCATTTCGCACAGAATCTAACTTCTGACCAGTGTCTGGTTTCCCTGCAAGACACTGGGACGTTGCTAGCTCTCTGCCTTGCAATGCACTACCACCCAAGCTGTCCCTTAACTTTTCCCCTAGCGACAGAGAAAAGACGTCGTCAGGGCACAGTGCGTGCATCCCAGTTTTCAGCGATTCCTTTATGAAGATTGCATTCTCCATCAACTCTGGCGCTGTTCCGACGATAGCACCAGCCTCCCACCCCCAGCTGCGATCTAACCGAGGTACACCAATCCCTGACTCAGGCAGTTTGATCTCCACAAACTGCAGGTCTGTGGTCTCCATTTGAGCCCTGACATCAGGAGAGTTTTGTGGTTCCCCAGGGTCAAACCCTCTGAGGTATCATTCACTCTGGGCTCTCCATGTATCAGGCTCCCTTCCCCATCTACCACTGGGAAGGACGGGTTTTCCCTGATGCGCTGCGCTTGACGAATGTCCACCCTGGCAGCTTTCGTCCGAGGTAGTGGGTGGGGCACTCCTCCAGTACCCAATAAATGACTGTTCCCCCTCTGGTGACGTCACACTGGGCCTCTCTGCTACAGCGTGGCCATAGGCAGCCATTTGCTCCCCCTTTCCATGTCGCCCAACACCGAGTGACCGACTGGTGACGACATCATATCTTAATTTGGGGCTGCTAGCCCGTTGAGGATGCCCTTCGGTAGGCAGCCCCTCCTCCCCGTTTCCACCTTTCTCTGTAGGCGGCCCTTGTTTCGTCACCCCAGGTTTGTCGTCCGGGCGAGTGACAGGGTGGGGGCGCTGGAGTCATCTCCGCCTCCACTGCCCTCGTGGCTTGCGGTTCTGCAGCACCTCCCTGCCAGTGGCATCTCCCATTTTCCTCTGTTGGCAGCCCCTCCTCCCTGGTTCCACCTTTCTCTGTAGGCGGCCCTTGTTTCCTCACCCCAGGTTTGTCGTCCGTGCGAGTGACAGGGAGCTCTGCGACTGGCATTGGCCCTGGTGTGCCCGTCCCCCCGTCATCTGATCCTCCAATTAGCTTCTTTGCTTCCGGATGTCGATCGGTGGTTCTTTATGGGAGACTGTAGGTGGTGGGGGCTCGGCCATATGATTGAGAAGTCATATCAATTACTTTTAGTAATACAGTGATAGTGCCACTCGCAGAGCTCCCTGTCACTCGCACGGACGACAAACCTGGGGTGACGAAACAAGGGCCGCCTACAGAGAAAGGTGGAACCGGGCAGGAGGGGCTGCCTACCGAAGGGCATCCTCAACGGGCTAGCAGCCCCAAATTAAGTTATGATGTCGTCACCAGTCGGTCACTCGGTCTTTTCTGCAAAGATGACGGTGTCAACAGTATATTGGTACCCTCGCATGGCCATTACAGAATGGAGTGGTTTAAGACTGGCGGGGCTGGTAAAAGTTCAACTGTGGTGTTCGGTAGAAAGATGGGCGTCGGCCACAGTCTGGTCAGTTAGGGCAGAGCCCCAGTCAGCGGCCCCACTTGCGTACGCATTACTCCTCTGTTCGTTACGACACGACTGCTCGGTTTCCGCATGTTGTGTGTATTGGCAGTAACTCTCTTTCATTATGGGGCTATAAGACAATTCTCACACACTTCCAGCAAGGAAAGGGAAACACTTCTTTTTAAAGACCGTCCATCTATAGCAAAGATTTCAACACGGGAGAAGAGCAGGGTTCCAGATCGGTTTCCGGTCAACAAACGGTGTCACAAGAAAGTATTAGCGTGATTTTTTAAAACATACTGTTGAATAAATTTGATCATTTTTTTCAAGAAGATTGGACAGGATAGCTGCCTCTGTTTTCTTTGATTTAAACTCGCACCGTGTGAGCGAAGCATCATTAATAGTATTATTGGAAACGCTCAAAGTGGTTGTGCGTGATGAAAATGAGGGCGTTACACCCACCAAACGGCACTACTTACACCCGCTTTTAACAAATATACAACCCGTCTAAACGAAATTCCTCCTCGTTGAAAAACAGACGAATATAAGTGTGTACACGTGAGATTAGAACAGCGTCAGGATTGCAAACCATTTAAAACCAGTCATGCCAACCTTTTTTCGCTCATGGGCCACATTAACATTTAGCATGATCTTTGTGGCCAGACCATCCATACATTGTAGCACATGTAACCGGCACACACGTGGCCCAAATGGCAAAGACCAAATTTACCAGTGTGCGCCGTTGGAATTACAAAAGAATTTATGGTTCGGGCAGAGGCTAGCACTTCACACACACACAGATTCTGTCCTTGCTGACTAAAAGAATACAGAAACCAATAATTACAATATTTAACCTTTATTCTCCTATCTAAAACCTCCGGGGTAAGGATAAAAATAGCGGAGAAGAAAGGAAAAGAAAACGAAAAGGAAACAAAAGAAAGACGAAAAGAAAAGACGAAAACGTGGCCTGCAACAGAGACCGACCTGAAAATTAGTTTCAGGTTGCAAAATCCACAATACACAAAGCTAACATCAAAGTGACAGTTTTACAACTAGATGCAAACGCTATAAAAGAATATCCAAACACTATGGGGGAACAGACCCCATAAGCGACCACGTGGTGGCCAAGATGGCGGCGGCCTAGCGCCGCAACACGTGCACAGTACAACCAAAATCTACATGATCTCCAACCCATCCCGGCCTAACCTACAATTTCACACAAAGATTGAACAAAGAGATATCTTAATATAAATCATTACAACTACGTCAATCCCCATTTCATATATTGCCGGGAGGAAACATGTGACGGCACCACGCAACTTGGTCATCACTAATCTACCGCATAGTGCGTTACACGAAGCGGTCGCTAATAATAATGACCACACAACGCGATCGCTAACAATAGCGACCACACAACCACAAATAGCTCCATACCTGGTACAATCAGACACACAGGGACAGTTGAACGTCTTCCCCCTCCGACGGTGGCACGCAGAAAGACCGAAAGACAGAGTTCCCGCGGGCACGGTTGTTCTGAATCCCTACGCGCTACAGCGCAATAGCGCAAGTCGGCCGTGCGGGGAATCTTATTTGGACTTCCCAGAACTTTGGCCATACAATCAATTAGACATCTCCTATAGAGATTCTAGGGGGTTCCTTTTGTATTAAAAGAGACATGGTCCATAGACAGGGGTTTATCTGTCTGTGGAACTACATTTTCCTTTACTAAACCAGCACCTCCCCAAGCTAGAGAAACCGCAAGGGGAAATAAATCTGGTAACCCTGCGGGCGTTACACACACAAATGTCTTTCTCGATACCTCTCGCTAACTTATACAAGTATATTTATCTTCACAGAGTCATTTCTAACTTCGTGTTTCCATCCTTTGGAATGTGAAGGATCGTAGGTCATGATGCTTTGGCTGTTCCAGCTTATCAAACCTTGTTTCGACATGTTTGTGATAAAGAAATGCGACATGTGGGGCGGGCCGGATAGGCCAAGCTGCTGGCCAGCCGTAGGGCATCACTGATGTAAACCTTCTCTTCTTACACAACTCCAGTCTCCAGATGTGTAGGTGTGTAGGTGTGAAACTGGTTACAGCAGCGAGTTTGCTGAATAATAACGAAACAGATGTTGTATTTACCTTAAACAAACAGGGAGTATAGTGCGAAAAGGTTAATCGTGAACAGTTGCCACGGCCCCTGTCTCCCAGCATCCCTTATCGTCTTGACGTCATATCCAGGTTGCGCGCAGCGTTGGGCTTCCTGCTGATCCCGTTTGTGCTGCGGCAGAAGCCTTGATCAGCGACCTTGACCCGTGACGCGTGGCCCTCCTTTGGGGACAAGGTCGTGTACTGGCGGACGCCGCCTGGGCCCAGACGAAGCTAAGTCTTCGGACGAGCTTGGGATGGGGGACACAAATACTTTACCCCCCCCCCCTCACCGCGCGGACATCGTTAATTGCTTTCCGTCTCGGGAGAAAGCGCGCGACGTGGCGGAGTATATTCTAGTTAACGGCTATGAACACCGCTTCCTGAAACGTTTGCGAGACCAGGACGGCGCCACCTGCAGGGCGAGTAACGTCCCCTTGCTGACAGCTAAAGCAGCACATCAGAATTCTAAATCAAACTTTTTACGGCCCAACATGCTAGTCGTTTTTCTCATTTCACAGCTCCCCGCACTCACCCCTTCACGCAGACAAGGGATCGGTCGGGACTGCTCTTCTGCACATTTTGGGACGGAAATAAAGAGTTATCTTCCGTGGATGTACAAGCACACTGGCAATGTACTAGCGCCATTTTCCCTCCTTGGTATTTATTATCATTTAAATTATTCTGGTAAAATCGTTCCTGCTTCGTCTTTCCGAATAAACATAAGAATCAGCTTTCTGATGTTGCAGTTTAATTCCCACCCCTGAGTCGCTCCCCAGTATAGGTGTGTAGCAAACTATTATTGAAAGAAAGCATAGCGCAGGGGGTGGGGGCATCAATAGAATGGTTGATAAATGGGACACAACACATAAATAGCACGCGATCATTTATCACGCAACTCGGCATGGGGGGGGGGGATCACGGGCGAATGTGTATTTTTAGAATGAAAAATTGCAGCTGGCAGACTACCTGTCCCACGCCAAATAATAGCTTAAACAGTTTAATGGGCTGGTAAAGTGCATATAATTGATTGGTTTTTCTTGCTTAAGGTCCGGTCGCAAACTAGGTGCACATCAGGACGGTGTTGCTTGAGATAAGTTAACGTGCTGCCACAACACAAGCTTCAGTCCCACCCAGTCACAGTACATTGTCACCGGGCCAACCAGTCCTAGTACTGTTCCCTATGGTGCCAGGCGTTCGGTAGTTTTTAGGTCTTAATTAGCTATGACTTGGCCCGGACGCGAAATTGTTTTCCAGGACACCAAATATTGATTGAAATAATCAATCCGAGAGACGATATCATTATTTGGAAGGAAGGAAGGAAGGAAGGAAGGAAGGAAGGAAGGAAGGAAGTCCCCCCAAATGCAGTATCTTCTTGCACTTCATTTTCATGTGTCGGGAAGCATTGAAAACAAAAACAAGTTCGGAAACGGGGATTTTTTTGGCACAGCGTCATAACAGTACTTCCACGAGGGATGACCGTGACTCGCTGATCATGATGGCAGACCGTCATGATCTGGTTCAGCCCTTGGATTCAGGTCTCGTGCTGTCAGACAACACTTTACGTTACTTGAAAAGGCTTTATGCATCCACCCTGTAGTTTGCGTTACTGCCATATTTTTTTTTTTCATGTGGCGTTACATACGTGTCATCTCATGTAGTTGTGCATGAGTGCGCGCGAGCGCGTTTGCATGCTTGCGAGTGTGCATATATATATATATGTGTGTGTGTGCAGTGCGTGCGTGTGTGAGACAGAGAGAGAGAGAGAGAGAGAGAATCTGAAAAACGGATGTGCTACGCACACAGAACATTCAACTACAATCATTGTCTCTGTTTTCGTGATTTCGCACCGTGTTCACTGTCCACCTTCTAACAGCCCCTCTCGCTCTTTTTCTTGTTCCCTCCCTCCCTCGCCCCTCCTCTCCCCTCTAGACTTCCGAGTGTTGATTATTGTCTTTCTCTTTTCTTTCTTTTCTGTCTTTTTTCTTTCTTCCCTAAATGTCTCAGCAGGTAACAAATTTTCTGTGTGAGTCATCTCTTTGCTCAGGCGAATCACACATAAATAACATGTAAATGAAAAAAATTTTTTGGCGGTCACATTTTTCTCAAATCTTAAAGGCACTCTGTCGTGAAATATCTAAATATAGGGATACTCGTGGTTTCTTATGTTATTTTGGGAACATGGCGGACGTGCATCTCCGTGTAAAAGGGGAAAGAGAGTGAAGGTGGGGGTGGGGGTGGAGGTGGTAATTGTATGTCTTGGGATGTGTAAGACTTTAAGGTGGGAAAATCTGGGCGTCTGAAAACATTTGGGGACTTCCCTCTCTCCTTCCCTTTCTCTCTCTCTCTCTCTGTGCGTGTATGCGGTTGGTTGGTTGGTTGGTTGGACGAGCGGGCCGGCGAGTGAATGAGCGATTGAGCGAACGACTGAATGAGTGCGACTGCGCCTCTTCAACACATCAGAAGAGTGTCGTACGTTGAAATCTCTTAGTGTCCGAGCGCACATACGAGTCACAATACAACCGCAGACAAGCTGATTAAAAATGCAGACAGAAATAAAATTAGCAAGGATGTTTATGTTTCGCCCCTTTTCCCCCTTGTGGAGCTGACGGCCTCGACAGTTGTCCTCCACTTCCTGCAGACTCTGGCGATCTTTCTTGCTCATTCCCTCGACAGGTTGACGGCGTCGTTAACTGTTTCCATGTCCGCTTGGGCGCCCCGTCCTCGCTGGTCTGGCCGGTTCCAGTCAAGCGGGTGTCGAGTGACATTTGAGGTCTTTCCGCAGTTAGTGCAGTGCTTATCTTTTGTGTGTAAATAATAGTCATTCTCAGCTTACAATGATTGTACTTCATTGATGAAATGAGAGATGCAGAGGAGCAATGGAAAGCACA
>SMGT01012343.1:131227-141614 GCA_004794575.1 Lanistes nyassanus
CCCCCCCCCCCGTATTCAGTCTGTTTAGCTTTTCCGACCCAACCCCCCACTCCACCCCCCGTCCCACAACATTTTGCTACTCACGATGCGGTCCAATTTTTCTGGCTTCAGCATTAAAATGTGCTGAAAGGTTCCTGTTGGCGCCAGAATTGCAACTTGCTTGCCGCGTGCAGCAGCCTTGACCTGTCCCTGCATGCGCTGTATGCAAAGTGCATCACACATGCATTTAGCGGCGTAGCTCACTCAATGAATGCATAAACGCTGGCCAGTGCGAAGTGCCGCTTGCCCGAGGTTCAGCCGCCTAACCCTTTGGCTTGCCGCCTGAACTTTTCAACTGTTCAACTTTTCAACTCGAAAAGTGTGTTAGGGCAACTATTGAACGGACCGCAGCTAAGGAACTTGCCTCGGGCGGTCTTATCGCCTATTCGTAGGTAAAGTGCACGCAAATTCCACAGGGCGAACGGGACTTGGACCGAAAGAACAGAACGAAAAAGCCTGCTGCCTAACCCCGAGGGTTTGTTTTTGTTGTTGTTTGTTTATTAGTTCGAAGTATCGTCATTTTTATTTGAACTGTTTTCTTGTTAAGGGACTGCCGTGAACTTAGTAGAGAATGGGGGGTGGGAGTTGTTTTAAGAAGGTCTGCAACGAGGTCGGCAGTAAAAATTCTGGCAGGGAGTTGGGGGGGAAGGGAGGGGAAACCTCTGTTAGAACAGAGGGCAAAATGAAAGAAATCAAGACACTGCAATACGTCACTGGTCAACAAAGGTTTACAAAAGTCATGTTACTGAAATAAAATTGTCATCAATTTTTATGTGCTCCACACGAATATGACAGTCAAAATGCAAAATTGTCTCTAGTTTCATGTAATCTCCAATAATTATTGTTTACATGACGAAATGCATGCCAATAGTAATAGGCCTATGGTTAATTCCTGTAAAAAATAAAGTCATGGACTACTTCTTAGATTTCTTTGCCTGTCTCTTGTACAGCTGTTCGGGAGCATCTCTGGGGAGTGTCCAGCAGTAGTCAGCCAGCATGACAGTGGACCATTTACCTGGTATCTTTGTTCCATTGTACCAATATCTTGATGAAAGCGTTCGCCATGTTCATCACTAGCCAAACAACAGTTGTCAGGAAAGAAGTCCAGATGGGAGTGAAGGAAGTGGATCTTTAGAGACATATTGCAGCCAAGTTTCTGATACTGCATCAGCATATCTTTGTCACATGTCACTCCTAGGTTGTCACCTGTCACTCCTAGGTAAGCCTGTTCGCTCCTCCCTTTCTTGACACCGGGTAGGTGGACGGAATGTGGGTAGCTGCTCTAGGGTGGCCAGAACCGGTTTCATCGAGTTTAAGGCATCAGGGCACATACTATTTAAGCTGGGAAAGAGGGCAGATAGGACATTCACACCCAATCAGATAGAGAGACACAGGAGAAATGAAGTAGGAAGACCAAGAGAAGCTGACACGTGTAGACCCACGGAGCTCTGCCCCTCGCCATCTTAGCCGTTGGAAGAGTAGCTCCAGTTCTCACGCTGAATACACTGGATGTATTTCGCCGACACGTCAACGAACAGACCCGTAAGTGACTGCTGGATGCGCCTTATAAGTTAAGGACTGCTCTTACCAGAAACTTATCTTAGAGTCTGGGACTCGGGTTGATTTAAGATAGGTGGTTTTATCCTGCCGGGGACAGGAGACGTCATAAGCTAGAGGCCGGGCGTATGCCAAGAGGAGGTAGGGGAAGTGCTGGTCGTGGAAGTGTCATAGCTTCATTGTTGGTCGTTGAATAGCGTTAGAACTGTGTATCGCAGAGGTAGTTGGTTCAATAGTGATGAGATTAGGAGCTCTGTTGTCGGTCACTTACTGTATTTGTGTATAGAGCGGGATCATAGGCCGTTTGCAGTTTGATTTCCCCTCTGGCTTTAGTTTGATTATCTTCTTGTCTGATTCATCGTGGTATGACGTAAAAAGGCAGCGTCTTACCCTAGACACGAGCACGGTGATTCTCTGTAAATAATTTGTAGATATATTTGATGTTGTCAAGTCAGTTAGTGTATGAAATATATGTTGAATAACGGTTCGCTGCAGTTGTGTTTTTACGAGGGTGGGTGCTCTTGAGCAAGAAGTGTTTTGCCTGTGTGAGACTGAGCGAACGTGTCAGAGTATGAGAATCTTTTCCCTCGGTAAGTTAAGGTACGGCCCGCCATGTCACAGTCTTCTGCTAGTTCCTTGTAGTTTTGTGCCCTATTATTTCCGAGAAAGTTTGTAGACACTAGGCGAAAACATTCCATGCTTGTTTCCCATCACCCTGCAGCAAGTTGTTGAACCGGTCATCTTTGAAGAGCTCTCGAATCTGAGGACCCACAAAAACGCCCTCTTTAATCTTTGCCTCGCTGAGTCGAGGGAATTTTTCGTGCAGTTATAGGAAAGCTGGCATAGTCTGGTACATGGCTTTCATGAAGTTCTTCATCAAACCTAGTTTGGTGTGAAGGGGTGGTAGCAGGATTTTGTGAGCCTCGACCAGAGCTGGGTGCTGGATATTCTTCTCTCGTCTCCAACTGCTACATTTTGTCTGCGAGTCCATTCCTTCCGCAAGTAGTGCAATTCCCTTGCTCGGCTATCCCACTCACATAAGAAACACATATATTTTGTATATCCCTGCTGCAGTCCCATTAAAAGGGCAACTACCTTCAAATCACCACAGAGGTGACAGCTGTAGTTGTTATACTCAACGGAATTCAGTAGCTGCTTTATCATGTCTCTTTCAGATGGAAGACGGTTTCCATTGTGCAAAGGCAGCCTTAAGACTCAGTTTCGAAGAGTATACAAATAGTCTCCATTTTTGTGGGTCATGAGTGATTTCTAAGGCATTGATGAGGCCTTCAATGTCGGAACAGAATACCAGATTACCTTCCTTTCTGAAGAAGGGCTCCAACTGCTGGTGACGCTTTCGATATGAAGTAATTGTGACATCTAGAAGATTCCGTTGTTGGAGACTTGAACCTAGCATTTCTGCCTTGTTCTTGGATAAGTCAGAAAATGGATGTCAGAAAATGATGCAATCAACTCTGGATGATGTATGCATGATGGTATTATGCAATGTGATGCAATATTACATCGTTCTAGGCTTATTTAGGATGTTGTTACAGTCCTACTGGATAAATTTACACAGTGAAACATAGAAAATGAACTATGTGAAATATCTTTAAAACGAGAGCCAATTAAAAAAATTATGGTCATATTCGTGTTCAGCACCCCAATGTACTACAGATGAGGACCTTTCAAAGTCAGTAATGATTTCAGTATTGGCCAGTGTATTTATCAGCTTGAAAAAGCCGATATGTTCCTGAGAAATATTTCTTTTCGTTAAAGCATTTCTGTTTAGCCGATTTCAAACGTTTTGAACAAGTTTTTATTAAAAGTTCTATTATTGATAATAAATACACAAGCATGTGTGTGTGTACGAGTGGGTGACAATAGTATGCTGGTCTGTTGAATGTCCTGCCCTGTTTTGTGATCTCAAATGAGCAATGGTCAGTGTAGCAAAGAAGATGTTAGGAACAAGAAAAGGACTGTCTACAACAGCGCAGAATGGCTCGTGCAGCTAACAGCCTTAACGTGACAGCCGAAAAATCTTCCTGATTACTTCACACCCCAGCCCAATGCCTTTAAACTAAATAAGGTAATGAAAACAAAATGAAACAAGATTTTAAGAAATTTATGGAAATGTATTGTTTTTATTAATCATCCCCCCCCATCCCCGGTTCTAAAACCATGTTATGTCCGATGTTACAAAATGTCTTGCCTTTTGTTTACCAGATTGCTGTACCGGGATTTTATCAGTATTATTTTGTTAGATGCTTGGACTGACACTATTGTACTTTGCAAATGTGTGTTATTGTCAAGCTAAAAGGCCCCTCTAAGGCTTATAGCTAAATAAACGAAACGAAACAAAACTTTCTTGGAGAATATTCAGACGTCATCCCTCTGTTCATCGACAAAGAGAGCGGAAAACCATGATGGGGGCTGGGGGCGGGGAGGAGAGGACAGCGTGTTTTGTATCCGGACCTATGCTTGTGTGGCCTGTTCACTGAGTCCTACCTTTTGTTCATCCTTTATGTACTGTATTGTATATATTTTGTAGTTTCAGCAGTACTGATTATGTCTGGGTTTCTTTTTAAAAAAAAGGCGTCCTGAAATGACAAGAGTTTGCGCCACAGGATCAGCTCTGCCGCTAACTCTTCAAATATCATTAGCAGGCCTGCTTTTGTTTTTAAGTTCAGGCTTTCCGTGCCCTTGCGTTCACATGGAACATGGCTGAAAACAAAAGTGAAGAAATTCTTGGACGATCGATTGTAAGTTTTGTCAGTAGAAGGCTTCATTGCTATCAGCATTTTCTTGACTAGACCAGATCTGGGCTTATCAGATGCTCGGTTTTCATCAAATGTGTAAAGATGACATGTTTAGTAGACAAATGTCTCGAAGAAACACGGACATAAGGAAAATGGCTTCATAAAATAGCACTCAATCGGCAAAAAAGTAATGTTTATTATCTAATTCCACGAAGGATAAAAAAACCCAGTTTCTGACGAAATTGCATTGCACAAGGGAAACGAGACATCGCGAAAAAATGAAAATAACTAACAAGCATGCAGTCCGCAGTTCTGACAATGAAATGAAGTCTACACTACACACAAGACAGATATTGTGAGAGAGAGAGAGAGGGGGGCAGGAAACGGTGGAAGGGAAATATGCTGTGGGCATCTCGGGAATGAAAACAACATGAATCACAAAGTCGCCGACCTTCAGCAAGTTTACCAAGAGATGTTGCTGCTCTGAATCAGAACGTATGCGAAAGTGGATTGTAAGCCAAACAGTTCCATCTGGGCGCAATGTTCCGTGCCTGCACACAAACGTTCTTTTGTCCACCCCAGGTCTCATAAACACAGAAGAAAAAAAACACCCTGAGATGGGCTGCAGCTATGGGGGCAAAGTAACGTCAGCTTCCTAGACAAGACGTCGAGGGCAGCTCACGGCAGTCAGGCGGGATCTGCTTAGCGTCGGCTGCCATGAAAGGCGGCCATTATAACGAGGAGCTGACGGAGAAATTACTGGCGCTTGCACTCGATGCACTGTGCTCAACAGAAGAGGAACGCTGTTTCTCTTCTCTTGTGTAACAGTAGCTTGCCTCCACCTCCCTCCCCCTACTTTATCTAGCTCTTGCTGCTAGTTCTCTCTGCTCCACTTCTCTGCCTCCCAACTCCCGCTCACGTCACTGCACACCATGAAGTACCTTTTTCCTCTACCCGACTCTTTTCTTTCTTGTCTTCTTCTCGATCGACAATCACACTCGAAGTCCAGTCATTGAGATGGAATCAGTGGTCCTTACCAAAGCCTCCACCGGCCCGCATCGCTTGTCTTGTAGAGGCCCGTGCCCTTCTGTCCTCCCTCTAAATCTACAACTTCACGAGCAAGCGTTGGCGTACTTAATCTATTTCTTATCCCTTGTTCTGCTCCTTTTTCCTTCCGTTCTTGATTCATTCATTGTTCTTTTTCTTTATTCCTTCCTTTCATTTTCCCTCTTTGCTTTCTTTTGTTCGTTACTTCGTACGCTCGTTTGTTCATTTACTCGTTTATTTGTATAACTATTTCTCTTACATTTCTTTTCTTCTCCTTCCTATGTCTCCACCACTCTTTTCTTTTATATAATCTTCAGCACGGAAATAACCCTTCGTGTTTTGATTTCCTCTCTCCCAGTTTCTTTTCTCTGTCTCGCCGCCTCGGTGGTCTAGAGGTTAAGACGTCCGTTTCTGAGGCGGGAGGTCGGTGGTTCGCATCCCGGCCGAGTCTGATCTAAGACTTAAAAATTGGAAATCTAGTACCACTACAGACGCCTGATACTACAGGGAACAGTACTAGGACTGGTTGGCCAGGTGTCAGTATAATATGACTGAGTGGGACGGAAGCCTGTGTTGCGACACCAGTCCCACGTGTGGCAGCACGTAAACTTTGTCTCAACCAACACGGTCCTGACATGAACCTAGTTTGCGGCGAGACGTTAAGCAACAAACACCCGCCCTTCTCTCTGTCTCTGTCTCAGCCTCACTGTCTCTGTCTCTCATACGGACCTTACCCCCCACCCCCACGCTACGGCGCCACTGAAGGTAAGCACCACAAGGAGACATTTCTGGAATACCCGGCCATACTTCGATCCCCGTGTCAACATATATAAAGCCGTTTTCCAACAGACGACTGCTTTGTGGCATGAAGTTTTCCCTTTGTGGTGTCCGTCGCTCACGGTCACTGGGTTCCCGTCCTACAGCAACGAGTCCCGATCTAAACGCAGAGAGTAAATATGATAGGATGCAGGGGAGAGGTTTTCTCCCTCCCCGAAAATTCCTCTGATTGGACCCCGTCACAAAGGAATGTGTGATCCTTCTTGTGCATAACATTCCCGCCTGCGAAATCCAGGACTTGGCGAGACATTATTGTTTGTTGTCAGTTCGCGTCTTCCTGCAAACGGTTCCGTTACGTGTATTTTCGAGTGCAGTGAGTACACGATAGACCCCCACAGCTAACCTCTATCGGTTGTCTAGTCATTTGTAAGCCGATGTTCATACCACACTCGTTATTTTTGCTCAGAAATTTCATGTACCGTCAAATATAAAGAAAAACGAACAACATCAATCAAATGTCCTTTAGTGACTTTACGTGTCCAGTCCAATGTTTATGCAAACTGCCCAGTGTTTATGTGTTTCAGTGCCTTTTAGAGATCGGAAAGGGAAGGAGGTGTCAGTTTCCGGGAAAAGTCAGCCAAGGTTAAAGTTCATTAAAAGGATTTACCCCGTGCTATGACTTGCTGCTATAAAGTGCGATGACTTGGGGATGTCTAACCCACACCACAGACCTTACATATACATTATTTATGTAAGGTCTGTACCGACACTACATAGGCGTTAGTGCCTTTCTTCTGTACACACAAATACAAATGTCTTTGTTTTTTCTCCGTGATCTGAGTCTTTCGGTACACTAATTAAGATAAGTGCGACCCGCATTTGGGGTTTTAAAAACATTGAGGATATTTTTCTGTTTAAAAATGGGTGCAGAAAATTTATCCCCAGCTGCAAATGTGACTGATACCAGACTCACACGACCCGGCGTTTGCAGGAAAAAATAGCATAAGAAAAAACAGGGATAGCACATAATCTAAAACAGGAAGCGTAGCCAGTTTTACGATTCACGCATGCGCACTGCAGCCCGATCGTCAACCTGTCAAGGAACTTCCGGTGAACGTGCACCTACATCTTGCCCTCTTTGGCGGCCGAGTAGCGCTTAGCCGACACACTGAAGCCAACAGACTGGCGACGAACAGCAAAGTTGTGCGTTTGTATGTACATGCGTGTATGCATGGGGTGCTTGTACTTAGACAAGTGTGTCCGAACGAGCCCGTTTGCGTGTGCGGCCTCCTTTAAAGACATTCCAGTTTTACTTCCACCTGGCTGATCCCACCTATTTACTGCAACCATCTCAAGAGGCAGGCACTTTCCCCCTTCATTTATTGACATAACAGCATGATACTATTTACAAGTGTGGTTGCTGCAAAAACTACAGCAACTACAGCTTATGTAAGAGGCCACCAAATTCATACATACGAAGCAAGAGCGCTGCTGAAATATTACTCAATTACGTCAACAATAAGTGCAAAACAAAAAGCAGAGAGAGAGAGAGAGAGAGGGGTGGGATGTGGACATGGAGAGTATTACAAAAGAAGAAAGTTGTTATACTCTAAAATCGTTTCGAATCTCATATAAACTTATGCACGGTTAGAAAAATATATTGGTTCAGTATTGGTTCACACCAAGAGGCAAATTACAATTTCCTGTAAGGTGCAATCAACTACCTATATCGACATGGGTTTGCAGTTTTAATGTGAATAGAGTGTTGCTAATTAATGTCCCGCAGAAAACTAGGTGTTGATAGTGTTTCTAGACAAAGTTTACGTGCTGCCACACTGGGATAGCTGTCACAACACGGGCTTCAGTCCCGCCCAGGTGAGCCAGTCGTGTTGTGTCGAATATCCTCATATAAAGTGCATTCTGATAAAATGTCTTTGGCTGTCTCGTAAGGACAACTGCGATTACTAGAAGAATTTTATTTGTTCAATGTGTATTGAAAAGATGCAAGTTTAAGTAAATCCTTGACCACCGGCTTAGCTAGACTAAAACAGGCCAGTAGTTCCACTCGGATTTGCGATTACTCCAGACATAACTCTTCACGTCGTCTTTCTGTGCATAAAAGTGCCCATATTTTTCAAACCGGCCAACAGGCACTAAGGATTCGTTCTTATAGGAAGGAAATGTCACTCAGCTCAGGCTACAGATAGACCAGGTGTTAAATATTAATAAATAAGTAGCGTTTGGAACAGACATATAGAAATCATAAGTATAGCCCTGCGTCCCTCCATAGGGCCAGTCCCCCGCTGTGAGAACAACAGTTTGTTCAGTTTGCGAAACCCATGAAGCAAAGCGATGGCACACAGGCAGTACTTTAACTTAATTAGCGAGTGGTTGGTGTTTGATTAACGTGCTCTGGACCAGACCGGCGACGACCCCTACTGGAGTATTATGGGTGTTTATGTCTGAGGACAACACAACCTTGTGGATCACCACTCTCTCTCTCTCTCACACGTACGCTCGAAAAACGCCCCCCGGATGCTTGCAAGCACACCCCGACACATACATACATGCACAAACACGAGAGGGCCCTTGGACACACGCATACACATACACATACGCGCGCGCGCACACACACACACGAGCGCGCGCGTATAATCCGTATAATCCCCTTTCTCTCACTCATTCACTCTACACACACGACCATTCACGCACACAAGCTCTCTGTCAGTCTGTCTGTCTGTCTGTCTGGCAGATCGAAGGACGAACGGGTGGGCGGGAGGATAGATCGGAGAATGGATGAATAGATAGACGGATAGATAAACCATCTTTTTCGCTGTTCCTCCTCATATCTATCTATCTATCTATCTATCTATCTATCTATCTATCTATCTATCTATCTATCTATCTGTGAGTGTGCGTGCGTATACGTGAATGAGTGAATAAAAAGAGAGAAAGGCGAGAAGGCTCAAAGACAAAGATGGTTGTTGGGAGAAGATTAATATTCTCTTCACGACACACAACGCAGATAAAGACAAAGGCTTGGTCAGGGTGACCATGCTCTCTGTACATGTCACATTGATCCCTTGGGCTGGCCTGACATGGCGACATACGACAAGACAAAGGGAGATAGAGAGAAAGAAAGAGAGAGAGATAAAAATAGAAAAAGAGAGTGGGAGAGTTGCGGAGAAGAACCCTCACACATAGAAAAAGGGAGTAGTTCTTTTTAATATTTCTTTTTTAAATGTGTTTGCTCCCCTACTGTTCCCCCCCCCCCCCACCCAGACCTCCTGCAGAGGCGCTTAGAGATCTTCTTGGTCAAGTGAGGATCGTTCAGGGCCAGCATCTGAGGCTCTCTGAATGCAGTCAATAACAGGAGAGGCTGCAGTAAACATTGCGAGCAGCCAGCAAAAGAAGGGGGCAGCCAGGAGACGGGCCGAGGTGGTCAGCGGGACTTGCGGTCAGCAGTTGGGTAAACCTGCCGAGGTCGAGGGACGGGGTGGCCAAGAGAGTTTGGGCAAAACAAAAATAGACAGCCCTGCTCTTTCTGTCCTGGTCGCTTTTCCCGCCCATTCCTGCTGGGGTGTATTTTTTTTTTTTGTCTAAACGGCCGCCCGCCCTCAGCCAGCCCCCACCCATGACAAGCAAATGGAAATACGACTCCAAAGACATAAAATGCAGACGGCGGCGGGCGACAAAAACAAATACCTGGGCACATTCCGACGTCCGGCCAAAGACGGACATAGTCAATATTGACCAGCCCACGGGGAACTGGGAGGAGGTGGATGGGGATGTTGGGAAGTCGTTCAAAGTGTCGTCGACGAAGATAAAATTTCGGACTATCGGGGAAGAGAAGGATTTTTAGGGGCATAGACTGCAGGGCTGGCTTGCATGAGGGTTCTTATCCCCTGTCCTACGCAACGATGGACGTAAAATACACAGAGTGAACGGGCCTTACGGCCGCTCTTACGACCGGAAAACAGCTATGAACCCACCCTTGGACCCCAAGAAAAGACGTGCGATTGTGGTTGGGGGACCACGGGGTCTGGAAAGCTCTGCAGGTACAGCTACCGACTAGCGTGTTGAAGGTATTTTTGCTTAAATTTAAAACAAGGGAACTGGACCAAGCTAAGACATGACAAAGACAAAGACAAGCTACATGTTTCGGGGCACTACCCCTTCATCAGGACGACACAAAAACGACGAAAAAA
>SMGT01012343.1:147948-180516 GCA_004794575.1 Lanistes nyassanus
ACAGAGTATAGGACACAGCGGACAGTGTACTAGACACCACAGTGGACAGAGTATAGGACACAGCGGACAGTGTACTAGACACCACAGTGGACAGAGTATAGGACACAGCGGACAGTGTACTAGACACCACAGTAGACAGAGTATAGGACACAGTGGACAGTGTACTAGACACCACAGTGGACAGAGTATAGGACACAGTGGACAGTGTACTAGACACCACAGTGGACAGAGTATAGGACACAGTGGACAGTGTACTAGACACCACAGTGAATAGAGTATAGGACACAGCGGACAGTGTACTAGACACCACAGTGGACAGAGTATAGGACACAGCGGACAGTGTACTAGACACCACAGTGGACAGAGTATAGGACACAGTGGACAGTGTACTAGACACCACAGTGGACAGAGTATAGGACACAGTGGACAGAGCACAAGACGCAGCAAACGGGGGGAAGAGTATAAAATGTACAAAACACGGCGAAGTGGGAAGAGTACAATACAGATCATATCGGACATAAAACAGGCCATACTGGGATGGGTACGGGACAGCACTTCGGAAAACTGATAAGACGGTACGTTTTCTCGCGTACAAAGCAGCACGTGGATAAGGTAAACATTACGATGGACTGTGTGTGAGACAGCAAGGTGCACACCGCGCATAGCCAAGCCACACACAGGACGAGAACGTCACACACCCATAGCGGACAGTCTGACCGTCACGATACACACGCCGCAGAGATGGAGGAGGAATAACGGAGGGGGAGAGGAAGGGAATATTGACAGGCGTAGGGTCCAGAAGCGTTCGCTGACACTGTTCACTGCATGCTGCAGTTTTCTAGCCATCGGCCGCTTGTTTTACTTGCTTGCAAGATTGCACTTCGCGGTACGAAGTTGCATCGAAGTGTGACTTGCATCCAGCTTCGTCCAGCGGTCCACTAAAAAGTGCAGCCCACACCTCTCAGTTCTAACGCCAATGGTGGCTAGACAATACGCCCCCCTGGCCACAAACACCGACAGGACGGCAGGAAAGGAAGAGCAATATGGGTTAAGGCGAAAGGTGGGGTGGGGGTGCAAAAGGAAGCAGCAGGGAGGGGGTTGAGTATACATTCTGCATTCGCAGCAGTCAGACGCTGTCTAGACGGTTCGATCTTACATCGGCCATTGCGCCCCCTCCAAGGGAAATAAAAAGGAATTGGACTGCCGTTAAAATTTGCCCACCGCTGGACAAACTCCGGGCAGTACATTCGTCTCGTCTGCATGTCAAGTTGCAGCCGTCGCGACGACTGATCGCACTGAATTTGACGACCTAACAGCACTCACGGAATCCCAGGCATGCAAGAATGTGTTGAAAGAAGGCGGCATGTGCGGGAACAAGGCTTAATCTGTGAAATGCCCGGTACGCAATCTTGCACTGTGTTGACCCCGCACAGATTCAAGACGGTAAAGGAGATTGAAGGGCAACAGTGTTTATTTGCTTGATTGTTTTGTCTAGACACAGACGAACATCTCTGATGACAGTTCCTGATGTCCAGAGGGAGGTTGCGTTCGTATCTGCCCAGTCGCGGGGTAAGATTAGTCATCGGGCCCAGCGGACCTCTATATTTACGTGTCTCAGGTGTGGAGAGAGGATGGGGACGTGTCCTTGCAATACATCCCCGTGCCAGGCTGCATGAAGGATGGTATCTGCTCTTCGGTTATGAATGGAGTCGTGAGGTCTGTTCAGCTAGTGTACACTGCGCGAAAATTTAAGTATCGAAAGCAGATACAAACCCCTTTGCAACTCGGCAGGAGAAATGGCTGCGATGTAAGGGGGTGTGGGAGCACTGGCGAGGGGGAAGTGGAATGGTAAACTCCCCTTCTCAGAATCTTTCTCTTGCCTAGTTTTACTTTTAAAACGATACTAAAACGGGGGGAAATGGAATTAAAAATTGAAACAGTGTGTATACCCACAGGCAACACAGGTATTATGCCATATAATTTAAGTACACGCTGTTCGACAACCCCAACAAAGTACTGGCAGCGCTAGACACAACCGTATGCTGACGTAAGCAATCAAGGGAGCCTATCGTACCCATACACGTAGCAAAGAGAGAGTCGAAAGTAAGGAAGGTGGCACGTTCCTTACTTTCGACTCTCTCTTTGCTACGTGTATGGGTACGATAGGCTCCCTTGATTGCTTACGTCAGCATACGGTTGTGTCTAGCGCTGCCAGTACTTTGTTGGGGTTGTCGTTTGACGATTTTATAGCGCTCTGTCCTCATTTGTTCTTGTTTGATTATACACGCTGTTCGTTTATTGGGCATTAAGCACAACATAGGCGGGTTTGTTTTGTTTTCGTTGATTAAACGCGCAGGCAGGCAGTGGCTGCTTGGTGCGCGAACGAAAATTTTTTGTTTTCACTTTATAGATTTCCGTGGGTGACCACAGCTTTGCGCAAGTGCGCAAGCGCGAGAAATTACTGAGGATGTCAAAGCTCAGTTTAAAAATACAATACTGAAAATCGACGTAATTTTGGGGGCGGGGGTTGTTTTTGTTTTCGTTTAACTATCACCATCAATGCACCAATGCTAGTTTTCTTGTTATTAAGAACGGTAACTGATAGTATAAAAGATGGATTTTGAAGTTGAGAGAGAGAGCGCGCGATCCGAGAAGGAAGGGAAGAGAGAAATGAGAGATAAATTAGGTAACTAAATAATGAACTACCTACTTTTTGGGCTTCTTCTGAGAAGCTGCGTGTAAATGACGAGCGGTTTCCAGTCATGTGTAATATGAGTTCTGCGCTCTTTCAGTAGCCAGACACTGACGCGACATGGAATTGCCCGGTTAGGGACGAACCTGTGAAGTCCCATACAAGGAAAACATCACAAATTGGGACGTGCGATGTGTTTTCATTGGCGGTAGGAAGACGTTGGCAAACAAAGTGCAGCATGTGTAGGCAGACGACCGTGACAAACATCTTTCTTAGGGTCGGGGGCCGGCAGATTTAATCGCATTTCCATCAAGTCACAACAGGTTATTTATTTTGATTTACCATGGAAGATACTGTCGCAGAAAACAGATTCTATCAATTCACACAAAAAGTGTTATGACAGAAGGAAGGGCATCGCACCAGAACATCGAGGAAAGTACTGAAGCAACAACTTATAAACAGATCTACTGACTGATCAAGAGACAGTCAAACAGACAGGGACGGACGAACTAACAGGCAAGCGAACAAACAAACAGACAGGCAGATAAGTAGATCAGACAAACCACACAGCCAAGGAGTGGATCACTGGTTTACGGTCTCTGGAGGGGTTGTTACCTGTGAGTACACGTCACAAAGAAGGCAACTGAGTGCGGAAGTCACGATACGTGGAAATAAGTATGTGACAGTATGTGACAGTATGTCACGTACAAGAAGCATAAATAGATGTGCTGTGGTATATTTTCCTAAGCCTCCTTATCCCAGGCTGGGGTTTTTTTTTTTGTAGGTGCTGTAGTACATTCTTTGTCCTTTTTATCTGGGTCCTTGTGGGGAGGTAATGGGCAGACAGACACCAGACAGCGAGGAATGTATTGTTCACGTCCCAGACCAATAACAATAACCTTAGAGTATCTCGAAGACAAACACAGAGGATGCGAGGAAAGGTTGTAGCGATTCGCATGACTTGTTAAGACATTTCTAAAAACTGTTTGTGCCCCAGTTTTCTCACCTTAAAGTTGTCGTTACTCCCAACAAAGGCATTTACGGTGAAGTGAACTGGATTTTATATAAGCTCTTTTTTTCTGGAGACTTGTTAACGGCAGTGAAACTGCGCGACCTTGTAAGAAATATCCTTGTTTTTCTAACCATCAAAGACTCAGCCGTCGGGCGACGGAGGGAAGTGTGGAGCCAGGGGCACCTCGGCATAAAGCACATGGCGGTGTCTTACGGTCGGGGATGGGGGGGGGGCAAGCAGAGGGCAACGCGTTCGCACCCGCAGCCGACGGATGAAAACTGGCGGTGACATCAAAACAGATTATCAGGTCCCATTTTCCGTCATTCAGCTCCCCTCACCCCCCTGTGCGAACAGCCATAACGCACGCACTCACACTTGCGCGCACACCAGGATGCATGCTCGCATCCACACGTTTTCCTACACGGACCCAGGCACAGCTGGACGTGAGTTGGTGGGCGGTGTGTGTGAGAGAAATCCTTGGGCTTGTTTCTGGACGACCGTCTGGAAAACACCCCCTCCCATTAACCCCCCCCCCCTTCACACACACACACACGCGCGCGCGCGCGCGTAAGACGCCCCATCACAAACCAGTTCGTTTTGAACTACCCCTCTCCTGATTGACTTTGATATCAGACCGTCTCCTGCGGTAACAGCCATAAATTCGGCGTCTAGGTGTGAGCTGGGAGGGGATGTCTAGGGTGCAGGCAGCATCAGGTGCACCAAGACAGAGAAAGAGGTGAAGGGGTGGGGGTGGGGGATAGGCGGCCTTGAGCTTTTAGTGTCCGGGCGTTTCCGTGACGGACACTTTGTAACGTCACATAAAATACAAGCACTTATTAACACCCGTGCATTTTTGAAGATGGAGGGAAAAAGACCCAAGCAAAAAGTTTAAAGTCTGCATTGCAAACTATTTCATCGTGCCTAGTTTTTTCTGAATAAAAATGAATCTGTTACCGATGCATGGACAGTTGAAAATATTAATTAAGGAACTGTCATAAAAACTCGTGGGGATGATTTGAAAGATTCGATCACAACTTTCGTGCCTGAAATTTATCTTCAATGCGTAATCCTCGGGAGTTGCCTGTTTTAGTATGAACTAACCTGGTTTATATGTGATACCCACATATAGAGGTGCATGTAGGGTATAGAGTCAGTCTGCATAGTGAAGTAGGCCTTTATGAGGGTTAGGTGGCTGTGTTAGAACTAAATGAGTATTAGTCAGAATTCACAAAGTGACTGTTTATTTGCCGAGATCCTCTGTGACTGGCTGCTATGCTGCGATTTGTTTCTCCTGTCTCGCAGATTTATGTTGCATAGAACTTAAAGTTTCATTCGTTCGTTCGTTGTCTTCCTTCTATTTCTCCTGTCTTTCCTTCTGTCTTTCTTTAATTTTTCTGTTTACAGCCAAGAGAAGACCGCAGTATAATTTAAACGCGCAGACAAACACTCACAGCCCTTCTTAAAAACAAACAAGTAGACAAATCTGCTTTTAGGAATGTCCACGAAAACGTAACATATTCAACAACAAATCTAGAATTTGCACAACCGGTTTCCCTCCGTAGTTCACTCTACCTCAACACCAAATAGAAACATGTCTGCTACTGTTTTATTAAATAACAGAAGGAGATGGAATGCACTTTTATTAATAGCGCGGTGTCGAAAAGCCAGCATGTGATAGAGAAGGAGCAGGGCAGGTGAAGGAAAAAAACAACAAACAAGTGCACTCAATTTCGCAAAGAGCAGTTACTGTTTTCCATCCTACTGTCGACTTGCCGTCGTTTTTGTTAGCAGCCTCGTGTCATGCCTTGATAAATCTTGTTTCTTTACGCCTCGCTTGCATCGCCGATCGCCATTTCGCGTGCGGAACTTCGGGCGATGTGTGTGTGTGTGTGCATGCATGTGTGTGTGTGCGTGTGGAGGCAGGAAGAGGTGACGCGCCGGGCTGGGGAAGGTGCGGGCGGGTAGAGTAGTGAGAGGGGAAGGGATTATATTAAAAAAAAACTTCACAACAAGGTAGCCATGAAAAATCCTTGACAAGACAATCACTGAAATGCATTGGAGAATTGCTAGTCTGGCGCCATTTTCTTATCGCAGCCTTGTAGCTGTGACCCCGGAACTGTTTTCTGATTGTGACCTTGTATCTGTGACCCTGCAAAGTGAGAAGAAGGACGCGGCAGATTTCTTTACTTGATATTTTATTATTTTGTTTTCCCGCCAACTGCACTTTTAAGCGCAGATAAACCGAATGCAGGCATGCAGGGTAACTTTAATGTTGAGAAAATAATCGAAAGATTAACCTTAAAGTAGCCGAAAGGTATTAGCTGCACAAACCGAAAGAAGCTGAAAGATGTAAGCCTAAGCTATATAAGTTTACATGAACTAAAGCGATCGATTGCGTCCTCTGTTGTCAAAGGTTGAAGTCATCCGTATAAAATAAACGTAAATTAAAATTATGAAGCATCGCTGGTTTTGTTTTGTTTTTCCTTTCTTTCCCCTTTGTTGTAAAGCGATACCAGACAGCGTAACGTTAATTTATATATATAACTTTCTTAAGGGAAAGATAAATAATAAACAATAAGAATTCATTCATGTGCAATGCTCATGGAGTACGTTGTCTGGAACGTTTAGTGAGAGTGAACTTTTAAGCTCTTTTGGCACCCTGTTTATAAAGGACTGTGTTGGATGGAGTTGGATTGTGTTGGACTGTGTTGTGGATTAGGCTGGATTGGGTGTGACTGCGTTGGACTGTTCAAGAAGAGCATCCCTGGGTATGGCCCAATGTCTGGAACTGTCTACCCGTTATTGAAGATTTGTTTATCAAGTTGAAATTTCGGCATTTACATGACATATAGTCGTTTCTTCTGTCATCAGACAGCGACACGCTGCGTGCCGAATCCTTGCCCAGTTACCCCAAAGAAATCTGATTCCATGAACGGCCCAGTCCACAAACTGTCCACACCATGAATGGGACGTGTGGGGGCGCTCTTGTGGTCACTTTGGGCTCGGCGCACAAACGAAGCACGCGCGTCGCAGAGGTGCGTGAGCTGCGCTCACCGATCACGCACGTAGTGTCTAGGTGCTTGTGGCCAGCGCGTGCTAAGCTTCTGAGCGGCAGTGTGTAAATGATGAATGGGGTGTCCCTGTGGGAGGCCCTTTAGATGTGGTGGTTAATTCATAACGTCAGGCGTTATTGGGACGGGGGGGGGGGGGGGGGGCAGGGAGGCAACAGATGTTGTTATGCAGCTGCCCCGACAAGGGTGACGGGGTAGAGAGATATTGGCTGGCTATCTGTAGATCTGCAGCGGGAAAACACAATTTTTGAGGGGGAGTGTGCAAGCAAAGTTTTGCAGTCAAAATATTTCCGATGTTTGTGGGTGTAAGTGCGCGCGCATATGTGTTCGCGCATGTGCGTGCATGTGTGCGTGCATGTATGTATGTGTGGGTGGGTGGGTTTGTGGGCGCATTTGTGTGTATGCGTGTATGCTGGTGGATGTGTGTGCGCCTGTGTATGTGTTTGTGCAGGTTATGCATGCATTAAGCACACTCGCACCTACGTGCATGAGAGGTTGTATGCACACATGTTCTTTTGCATCGGGGCATTCTTTCTACTCCTCACGTGTTGTCTCGAAGTTATGAGGGGGACAAGACTGAGGTAGAAACAAAAGACTGTATTATTTATGGTAAGTGAATTACTCCATTCGACTAGAGCCTTCCTTTATTTTCACGCTACCCCAGCCCTGAGCATTCATACCTGCGGTCTCCACTCACCCATGTCGACTGGATGTCAGCGGAAAACTTAACCTTCGCTGCACTTAGAAAGTGTGAGCGAGGACTCTTAAAGTGCAAGAACTTTGTCTGCCTGACATAATCGGCCCGGACGGACACTTAAACAGTTAGATTTAACACAAATAAAGAAATAAGATTACTGGCAAACAAATAGGAACAAAGTCTTTTATATAAATTATTAGTCACTAACGTAACATGCAGTAATATATAATAGTAATATTGTATCATTTACAGCTATTTTACATTGTTAGAAAAAGTCTAATTTTTTTTACACTTTTACAAATGTTTTCGGACTTATCTATGCTCTATTACTCTTAATTATTTGTGCATAATATTACCCACTTTATAGCTTTTGCGTTTCCTTGTTGTTCTGCACGTGCGGAATTCTAGAAATAGTGGTTACGGTATTTGTAGAGGCCTTGAGCACTACTTCTGACTGCATCAAAAGAAACTTAGACAAACAAAGGAAGAAATGAAGAACAAATGAATCATTAAACGAACGAACGAACGAACGAACGAACTAACGAACGAATGCGGTATCAGTTTGTCTTTGTTTTTGTTGTCAAGTAGACCCTTACTTGTATTCACAAGTCTGGTCATATCGGGTAACAACAGCATTTGCTGTTACTGTTGGCACTGAGAAGGACACACCACGAACCCGTTTTTCTGACCTGTCCTGCAGGACATGTTACCCTGAACTGTACCAGGTCAAAAGTGATAACTACATGTGTGTAGAAGGCATCCTACACTTGTACGGCAGAACACCATGCAGTCTTTGTCATACGAACAGCACGGTTACGAAAGACAGCAATTTCATTCAATTATGATTAAATATGTTCAGCAAAGCATGCAGGAAACCAAACGCCGCATCAACCAATCAGAAAAGCAGAGAACATCTTCTGGACTTCTGGTACTGGACAGCGAAAATATCTGCTTGTCCTGTTGGGCAACTAAGCAGTTTTACTTGCCGGACCTCTAAGTTTAGTCGCCCTCCTATGTCGGGCAACTGTTAACGTCGAATTCAGTTGGATTTGGTATTTACCGCCTTACCAATGACGCCACGCTATCAGTTACCATCTTACCGTAAGCGCAAGGCCTCCATTTACCGTCTTACAACTACACTACGCAATGATTGATTCTTACCATTGGCCCTACGCAACAATTTACTGTCTTACCACTGAGATATGCAATTATTTACAGACTTACCTTCAAATTAGTTTTAACCTGAGAGAGGCAAAAACTTTCGAGTTACAATATCTCTTCATCATGTCCCTTAGTTTTGTTATCATTTATCTCTTCCTTTTTGGTCACATTAAACACTTTTTTCCTGCGTTGTACTTGGCCCAACCTAGTCTTATAATAAAGAAAATTCGTTAAAGATAGATGCACATATTTCGGGTTAAAAAAGGCTCTGAGTTCTATCGCTGATTAAATTTATTACCTCTATCCCCACCCGACAACTTATCTTCTTTCCCCAGGAGGACAGAAATCATTTCCATATTATCTAGAAGTTGACAAGAATAGCCAAGGTCAAGGTGGAACTCAAGACTGGCTGACAAAAATTACACTGCAGCCTTTTAAGCTGACTTGTACTGAGTGGCAGTCTTAATGTGAGTGGGTTGGAGTGAGGAGAGGGGTTGGGGAGAGACAAAATAAGAATTTCAGACAAAAAAGATTTTTTTTGCACTGAATGGTTGCCATGTGTGTCTTTTACGTCATCAATAAATGTCGGGCGCACGACAAAAAGTGTACGGACTCCACCCGCAGTCGAACTCCATCCGCACGCTAATAAAAGATAATTAGGTGCACTGATTAATCTTTAGCGACGGGAATTCCTAGGATCGACCACGGGCATTTTCTGCAATCTTAATTGCTGGAATAAGACCCTGCCTTTCCCGCCCAGAGCTCTTGCGCACCTTGCTGACATAGTTCCAACGGCCGTGCCAGGAAGCTGCATTTTTTTCAAAAAAAAAAACAACACAAGGCAATTTTGTAACACCTCCGTCTGCACCAGGGGTTGGCAGGAAATAAAAAAGGAAGTAAGAGGTGATTAAGGTTGTCGTGAGATGTGCTCAGTGTGAAGGGCATGAGGAATAAAAGATACCAACCGAACGGTTGGGCTGTGCGTGAAACCTTCTGTCTAGAGTTACGTGTTTACGGAGAGGGGTATTACAGGAATGTGACGTGGACGGAGGGGTTAGTGGGCGGATGAAAAAGTGAACAATCTCAAAGAGACGAAAAGACAGAAGAAAGAATAGAAAACGCTTTGCGCATCCGGACGAACACGCCCGGATTAAACCCCTCCCTCAGAAAATTCCCTCAGCTTCGGTGCACCACGGCAGACAAACCTCAGAACATAAATAAGGAAATGCTAATGGCGCGCTGTACAATCACGTGAGAATTCCTGTTCGGCGCCGATCACAGCCCGTGCCATTTCGGTGCAGATTTTGTAGGGTTAGCAGGTGCAAGAGGATGACACTAGATCTGGTGAAGAAGACAAAATGCCAAAAAAAAAAACCCGTAGAAAAGTACTTTGTTGCAGAACCTTAACTGCGAACGATTTTCAGGACGGGACGACCCATGCTGAAGTGCATGCTGTCGGGAAATGGCACATGATCGAGCTTATTTCGTCAGAAATAGAATGTGTGCGGCTGCGGTTGTACATATACAGTGCATAACAGGAGGCCAACAAGTCCACTCGCTCTCCACCCAATTCTGGAACAAAAAATTAATGTTTCATTCTTCGTCATTTCGCGGGTTATTTACTGAATGTATTCGTTCTGTCCTTTCTTTCGCGCCATTCTTTCCTCTGTAGGTCAATGAGATTGAAGCTTGCAGGAACAGGAGCGCGCACACACCTGTAACGCAAGCGCCTACACATGCGCACACAATTACAAACGTGCACGCACAAAACACGCAAACAGACCCTCACACGCACACACACGAGCACGCACATACACACGAGCACGCATGCACGCACGCACACACAGTCAGGCGTGGCCAATAAATGAGCGCGCACCCTCGCACGTACGCACGCACGGACACAAGAGGGCGCCTCCCCACTCCCCCTATACACGCAGTCAGACCTCCCTCTTAGCGACTGGACACCGGGCACGCTGTTTGAAGAGAAGTCGCTTGGTATGCAGTTTTCGAAGATGTTGTTTACCACGATGTGCTTCAAAAAAGTCAAGCGGCAGCTCTATTCACAAACATCATCGCAGGATCCAAAACGCATAAGAGAAAAAAAAAGCTAAATATCAAAACCTGTTTTAAATTTATTTCCAGATACATAAAACAAAATCTTCATAACAATGTTTTCGGGAAACGTATCGTGCGTAACCTCCCGGAAGAACTAACTGTATTTAATATTTTATAAACTGCGAAACGCACTTTCCTCTGATTAAAAGCACATCGACTTCACGTTTTATGCGGAATGTTGATTATTTGTGTGATGACTTTGCGGGGACTGACGGGAAGACTTGGCGCCATTAGCGCGCACCAAAGAATCACGTGGTATCGCACGTGACTGTGGTCGTTAGTCATTTTTGGAGGTTTAGTAAACACCAGATGTACGACAGACATAAACAGGGAGTAGGCGGATTTTGTTCTGGTTGACTGGTGTACCCCACTACCGTCATAGCTGTCTTTCTTTCGTCGCCTCTCTCATTGTGCGTGCGTGTGTGGGCACTCGCGTGTGTACGCGTATGTGTATGTGTGTGTGTGTGTGTTGTGGGGGGGGGTATGGGTGCGTGTCTGCGTTCGTGTAAGCTTGTTGGTGTGCGCGCGGACGTGTGGGTGTGATGTAGAATACAATTAAATCTGGAAAATAATAATCCGCACAGGAAGGCACTCCCTTCGTACCGCCTGCAAATGACAGATCTCTTTGTTTTGCAGCCAGGAACTCAGTCCCGACCCGTCAATCATTTCCACTCTCCCACCAATCGGCCATCCCCCCAACCCCCGGGACAGGGTCAAGGTGTGTTTTCATTGGCCATCCGTTGTAAGATGTAATGTAGTACTTTAACTGAAGGATGTTTTCTAAGGATCGCCTCGCGCCATTAAGTGCAGAAGTTAGCATATGCAGCGTCTGTGCGTGTGTGCTTTGGGTAGTGTGGGTGTATGAGCGTGCGCGTACACGTGTGAGCAGGCGAGCGTATGTACGCGCACAAGCAAAAGGCAATAGTGGGTTATTCAAAAGTACGATTAGAAAAACTTCAAAATTATCAGCATCTGGGTAGGGCACGAAGATATTTATAATAAATGGTTGGAAAACAAGCCTTACTTAAATAATAAAAAAAGCTCTGCATCTTCTGCAATCATCTAATAGGACCAAGTTATATTCCATTTAAGACTTGATTTCTGTATTAATGAGCCTTTTGGTTACAGAAGATGGGGGATAAAAGCACAGAGGTCGGTCGAGGACTGCTGACCCGGAAAGCCAAGAAAACGTGGACGTATTTGCAAATGCTACGGTTTCATCACAACACGCGCGCACATGCACGCAAAATTTATTCTCAGTTTTATCGCACGAACGTGACAACTGTGCCACGAAAACTTGAATTAGTTTGTGTTGGAACAACTTCATGAGAAGGAGAATAAAACTGGAAGACTGGGTGCATTATTTCACGTCTGTCATTCATCGAAGTACCCCCAAATCCGCCACCCACCACCGCCTCCACACACACAGACGCACACACAGTAACTCCTTTCCACCCACCAACAAACACCTACCCTCTGAGATTTTTTTTTACCAGTCGATGCCTGATCTCCGATCACTTCTGACAACAACGTGGCCCCCACGTGCAGTTGACGCCGCTGTAAACACGTGCACGTGCGCGTGTAAACAGTCGCACGCCCGTGCAAGGCAGTGCCACAAGGACTGACAACTCGTCAGCTCTGGCAACGCGCAGTGATGTCGTGCACAAAGGCACCCCAAGACGCGACTCGCTGCAGATGAGACCCAAGTGGTTTGCTGCGACAGGCGAGATAATGCTTTGACGTTGCTGTCAACACTTCTGATGGCCGTGTCGCTATACGGCCGAGTGTTCCATCCAGCCAGCAGGCTGTTTAATCTTGCAAATTAGTTTGCCCAGAGTCTAACCTTTTTTCGCGTTTCCAGTCCGCAATGGATTCCCCTTCACCAAAAACAACAACCAAAAAACCAGAGCTGGCGATTAAATGGGCGCAGAGCGCGCATGCTTGAGCAGCAAGCATGCGTATGTGCACGCCGACATACAAGGGTAGGGAATGTTGAGCATGCACGTGCAGAACGGATGAAAACAAGAGGAGGGGTGGGAAACAGGTGGGGCGTTTCTAGGTGGACATGTCATCGTCCGTTTGGACGTAAGACGGCGAAGCCAGTCCGAAAAGTGCGGGGACAAGCGCGGACATGGTAAGGTAAACACACGTGCGAACACATGTGAGCAGGTTATGGGTCAAAGTGAACAGTGTGAACCAGGAACTGGAGAAGGCACAAACACCCACACACGCATGCGCACTCGCAGATTCTGTCTAGTGAGTGTTCTCCCACTCGTTCGTTTTCACTGACCCACGCACGCCTCTCTCTCTCTCACACACACACTTTCCCTATTTTACTCATGCACGCACATCTCTCTTTTTCTGTCTTCCCTCCCCCCTCCCCCCTCTCTCTCTGATTTTTCCAGTCCTTGTTTTTCTGTTACTCATATTATCAACAATGCATTGTTGTAGCTGCCCTGGGCTGGCTTGCATGAGCGTTCATAGCTGCTCTTTCGATCATAAGAGTAGTCGTAATGCCCACCGGCCCCGTGTATGTTATGTGCACCTGTACGTATGAACAGGAGATAAGAAGGTTCATGCAAGCCACCCCATGTATGGAAAGCTTATGCCCTTCTTTATATTGGGTCGTTGACCTAACAATAACAAATTTGAATCTTCTTTCTTTCTTTGTTTTCTTTCTTTCACTGAAATCCGCAAACGCGTTGCCATCTCCGTTCCCTCTCCCCGCCCTCTCCTCCTTATTGATGCACGCACAGCACACTAGCGCGGATCAAGCCAGATGGTATCACCACAAGAACAGGAAATACAACGTACACAAGCTAACACAAGCTAATCTGTACTTTCAGAATCAAAGCAGAACAAGAAACTCGAACTGGTCAGCATCGCCAGGAAATATAGCAGACAATCGCCACTATGGCCGTCTTCCTCTTTAAATGTAAAACAAGGGAACTGTACCAAGCTAGAAAGGGACAAATCATTTAGTTACCCACGTCCACAGAAGCGCGCGTGAGACACAGACCGTAGCACGTTTGATGCACGCGATGTTCTAGTGCCATTGTGTCACGCAGGTGGACACACGATCCACAGTCTAAGTGAGAAAAACTTCACGAGGTTAGCATAACGGCAAGAAATACCAGGAAATAGGGCTGTCGGGAGCTACTGTTTGTAAACGCTGGAGGGATAATTGTGTGAAGGAAGATTTTACTAAAGAAATTCTTCTCCAAATATTTTTTCTCGCTTCATTTGAAATGGGGCAGTGGGACTGGTGGCTCAGACAATGTTTGTGATGGTCTGTTTAAAAAAAACAGCTTAGAGATATCTCTGTTTTGTCTGAAATACTCACAAGCATGCACTTTCGATTGTCTCTCTCTCTCTCACGACTGTCGAGAGCAGGCTATCACGTGGTGTCCACGCGGTCAGTCGTATTACCCGGCCTGCACGCCCTAGTCCATACCTGGTGCATGCGTGAGAGCTCAGCTGTTTCCTATCAAGGTGAAATTCCAGTCTGCAAACACGTCGAATGAAAATACATGCACCAGTTAAATGACTGTTTGCTGATGATGTGCCTTGTTGATGACAACACCTGATGCCGACGTTCGCTACGTTCGCTACGAGGTAAAAAAAAAAAAAACCTTTTTCCCCCACCCGCTAAACTCCCGTTTCCCCCACCCGCACCCATCGAGTGGTTTCTAAAATTAGTGCCTAGAATGATGATGGGCATTGATTGCTATAAATGAGGACAGAGCTTCATTTTCAAATCAGCATCTCGGCACGTGCTCCTGCATTTCCTGGGAGAGGGGGGAGCTCTATTTTCTTAAAATCATCCATTCCTCCCCAACTAGGACAAGAAATTCCTTTCCTTTCCTCTTGCTCGCCAGTGGCATGACGTTCGATGTGTCAGCTCCAGGTGCGAGACGGCTGGAGAGTTCCCCGGGTGAGCCAACACGAAGACTTGATGGCTCCTGCAGGTACAGGTGGACGTGTGGCACGAACTGGGTTAGGGCTTACATTTGGCGGGCAGAGGGTCACTGGGTCAAGAGGCCGCGAGTGTCCATGCTGCTCTTGTGTTTTAGTGCTGTTGGTTTGTCTGCTCGATCAATGACCGACGCTTATCGCCCCCCAGGCTTCAGTGATAATTTGTTTGAACAGAAGTGAAGAGCTGCCGAAACAGCCTCTCGACACGCACCAGCAGGCGTCTAAATGTCTCCCTCCCTCCGTCCTGCCCTGCCCTGCCCCACTCTTCGTCTGTCTTGTGTGTCGCCTGGTCTGTCTGTTACTTTGTAGCTTTTCCTGAGTTCATCACTTCACCTCCCTCATTTTTGTTCTCTCTTTCATCTTATCTGTTCTGTGCCCTGTGTTCACCCAGCAGTTTCAGTAAGACCTCTCATATCTCTTAAAAACGATGGGTTCTTTGTCTGCCGTGAAGACTCTCATGGCGAGCTGAGAGCGACATGGGTGACAAGTTTAAAAAAAATTAATTTGCTGTGTTGAAATCGAAGAATTATTAGTGATAGGCCTGTGTTCGTCGACAGAAAAATAAAGACTTAACAATCTGCATTTAGGGTAGCTCATTTCATTGGAAATAAATCCCTTTACTTTTTAGGGTGGCGTTGCTACGCATGTCCATGAAATTTAGTTTTTGTATTAACATACCCCCTCTCCCACAAATCTCTGATTATTAAATTAGCATTTTCACGAAGTAAATTTAGCTGACCTCAATAGAGTGATTTAATTCTAGCTCTGTGGATAAACGGTCTCTAAATTCTTCTGGGTTCTTTCTTCCTTCCTTCCTTTCTCTCTCTCTCTCTCTCTCTCTCTCTTTCGGTCCTCAGTATCATCTGACGTCGTGCATGCAGTGGTTATCTACCCCTCCCCTAACCATGAAATCAGTCAACGAAACAAAAATCTTAAACTCTCTGGTAGCTCAGGCTGTCTGACGTCAAGCAAGCTAGCTGACTGACTGACTGGAAAGCGAGTAAGGCCTAGCTAGTGAGCAACCGATTGGGTGAAACGAGGCCAACGACAACATATCGACACCACGGCATGTACATCAACAGCGGCAACAACACAACGTTGCCCGTTAGCTGAACGATTGTAAGCGACACGAACTGTGACTTATCGACCCATGCAGCGCGCGTCTTTGAGTGACGCGCCTAATCCGGATACTCGTCCGACACTGCGGCATAACAAGATTCTCCAGACGCAATAATTAGGCGAGAGCGAACCTCCAGGATTGTTTATCCGTTCACGTTGTTTGTGTGGCAGGACATGCAAATGTCGCTAACAGTCTCGTGTACAGGAGAACGACACTCAGACCATTGACCGTACCCGGGGTTGTTGTCGTTTTTTTTTTTATCTCGTCCCTAGCGTATCCGGAAATTTTGGGGTCGTTTTGTTTTTTATTTGTTTGTTTGCTATGCCTGTTGTCTTGACTCGTGTGTTGGAGGGATTTGCGCAGGTCTGTCCATGTCCTCCCCGATCGCTGGCTTTTTCAAAATGTACACTTTGGTGCATGGGGTATACTGTAGAGCAGTGATGCCCAACCTGCTGCCCGCGGGCCACAACCGGACTGCAGCCTTTGGCTATCAGGCCCTCCACATATGGTGCGTTTCTTTATCACAAACATGTCGAAACAAAGTTTGATAAGTTGGAAAACCCAAAGCATCCTGACCTACGATCCTTCACATTGCAAAGGATGGAAACAAAAATTTAGAAATGACCCCATGCAGATAAAGATCTGTTTGAACATGTTCGCGAGAGGGACCAGCAAAGGTGTATGTGTGGTACAATGTCAGGATATTCTGGCCAGGAAACTGATCATGCTAAATTTTAATGTGGCCCATGGGCAAAAAAAGAAAAAGGTTGAGCATCACCGGTATTGTGTGTGTGTGCGTGTGCGTGCGTGTGTGTTTGTGTGTGTGCACGTGCGCGCGTATAAACCTAACACTGATGAAACGAAAATCTAAATCCAGATGCAATGGCGGGGATAATGATAAAGTGGGAAAGTCACATGAGAATTGGACATACGAGGAGTACGCAAAAGAGACTAAAAACACGAAAGGGTGTTGTTTTGATTTCCTAAGTGATTATGGAAACAATGGAATTCGTTCGATTGTCGTCCCTGTTGCTGCTACTGGCAAAAAGGCTTTGACTGATTGATGTGACTGAAAGCAGAAAGGAATATTTTCTTGCTTTCTTCGGCGGAGAAGGTTCTTCCAAACAGTAATGTTCAACAATCAAGAATAATCTACTTGTAGGGCAGATAGAGTCATTTCCCGTGCATTGGGAAATTCTTGCAAGTACTGTTCAGCCGCGGCAGTAGTTAAGCCACACGCACAGGATGGGTGTCAGTCCAGAGACGCCGGAACACGTACTTCAGGTTGCTCACGTTTCTACGTAAATGGAATGATTATCTGATCTGTTCAATTTCGAAGGCAATACAAGAGGAAAACTGTACTGTCATCTTTACTCGAGTAGCGTTTAAATAAACTGAGAAAGGCAATTGGTTTGATATTGTCAGGTAGAGAGTTCCACAGATCTGTCGTCGAGGGGAAAAAAGCACTTCGGAAGATCTCTTGTGTTGCGAGGGGAGACAAATCTCTCGAGTGGCCTGTGTCTATGGTCAGGGTTGATGTTTTAAGCCCCAGGGAGAAGTAAATTGAATCACATTTGATCGAGTGCATTTCCTACATGATTTCCCCGCAGCGAGCAAAGAGCACGTGATCCACTTTAGACAAAATTATAGCACAGATTTGCCGGGGATGGTTTAAGACTTACTGGAACAAATGTGAGATCGGCAGAAAAAGATTTGTTACAGTGGTTAACGACAATTTTTGCCGTGAAACTACCATTTCGAAAGCACATTGGAGGAAAAACCCCACAAGTTTTTTTTAATACTCATACTGTATAAGTGACAAAGAAAACCAGCAGCAAAACAAACTATAAAGCTCCTTTTGTTGATTGGGAAAGTGTTTCTGAAAATAAACGAATAACGTCTGCACTCTGTTAATCAACATGTCAGGAATTCCAGGGAGAAATGATCTGAATTATGAGTCCGTCCCGCACACAGACCTGCAACAGCCGGCCGTTAGCAGAAGCACTGACATTGACTTCGTCTGGGTCGCGCGATTCCTGGGTCGATTCCACGGCGCGACGATCGCTTTCGAATTCAGCAAGCAAAGGTCAGGTGATGGTGGGTCAGGGGAAAGGGGATCAGTAACGTTGTGTATGTAACGTTTTGTCCCTAACGTTGCATGCGACTGGTGAACGCAAGTTTGATGTCTCGTTGTCTGAGTTAGCTGAAAGTAATAAAGTATGCTTTTTGTTAAGGGTTTGGGGTGCGGGGGGGGGGCGAGGATGAAACTTGTGGCCCAGAGAGTTGTCACCGAGACAGCTGTGAACATCATGGGACGTGGGTTCAGATCTTGTTCTCGTCACACGAATTTCCCTTTGAAGGATACCTGTTGGCAAGAGCGTAGCGTTTGCCTTATAGTAACTGCTTCGGCGTGAATCTTCAAACGTGCAGCCGCGCATACGGGTTATCGGTAGGGGAGATTAGAAGTCGTGGGGTATTAGGTCACCGAGTACAGCTACTGTTTGCTGTTTACGCCAAAGTGCGTTCTGGCAGGGCTGCCATAGTGATTGGAGATGTTGCTGTTGAACTGCGATGGCAGGCCAACGGTCGTGTTATTGCGCTTGTTCGATTTATCAGAGGATTAATCTGATGAAATAATTTGCAGCAGCATTAACATCTGGGAGTGATGTGTCGGTCAGCAAACAAGCCAGACCTTTTAACTCTAATAGCAACAACAGCAACAGCAACAGCCCCAGCAGCGGTGGTGAGAGTACTTTTGAGGTAAAGTAGGGGGTGGGTGGGTAACGGATGGATCAGAAAAATGCAGGTCAATACTGTGACGAAAAACACTACGAGAAACAAATAAACTAGCAAACAAACAAGCAAAAAAAGTAAAGTGGACTTGTGGTGTATTGAGAGGTTACTGGGTTTTTTTTTTTTTTTGTTGTAAATTTCAAATCGCTCTATTGACTTCCTTGGAAATCTCAGTCTCAGCTTGAATGAGGTGGGGCGGTTACGGTAGGCCGATATGGAGTCATCTTAACAATGATGAGAACTTAAATTACATTTTAACCAATTTGCTCGAGGACTGCGCTATTCTAAAACGGTCAGCCCAGTCATTGATTTTGTTCTTATCACTCTCATTCCTGTTGCTGTTACTTTGCCGCTGACTGCACAGTCTAGACTATGTGACCGCACCCGACATGAACGTCCTTGCAGCCAGAAGCCCGAGAGACCGAATCGTGGTTGTGTGTAACAAACGTCCTTGGCCCACATCCGGGCCAGAAAGCAGTTCTAGATTTGTTCACGTGGTTGGGTTGATGAGCGCAAATCAGCAGCAATTTCCTCCCGCAGTTTAATTCGGAAACATGTCAGTTAAAGCGATGGTTCCATCAGCCGTGGTGGTATGTTCTGGAAAAAGCTCTGTCTGTCCGTCCGTCCGTCCGTCCGTCCGTCCGTCCGTCCGTCTGTATCTGTATTTGTATCTGTATCTATGTCTGTGTCTGTGTCTGTCTGTGATTGTCTGTCTGTCTGTGCCTATGTCTGTCTGTCTCGATGTGCGAGAGGAAAAGAACTGAAGGGGAGATAAGTGGAGAAAGAGCGGATTCAAAGGAAACTTGAGGGAGTGAGTCCGAGAGAACGCAAAAAGAAGGATGAATGAAGGGAAGCTGGAAGAGGAGGAGGGAGAATCGAAAGAAAGAAAGAAAGAAAAAAGACGACATAGGTCGAAGGAGGTGCATTTAAAAAGAAGGGACAAGGAAGAGAAAGTAGGGTGGAGATATGACGTGCAAAAGTATAAGCGTCACATCCGGAAGCGGGGTATGAAAAATTACAGTGTAAAAACGGCGGATGACGGGAATGACGGAGACGAGGAAACAGCCCTCGTCCTCAGGCCAGCCGACTGGAAAACACTTCGAATAACAACCTGCCGGCCAGGTAGTCTGCCACGGAATCTCACTGATGCTGACTGGCTGTCCGAGTAATGAGGACGGGAAAAGCTAGGGACTTACGGGAGGGCTGAGGTCGTCTGGGTGTGAGAAGTTGTTTTCGGCGAAGTTACACTCGCATAACCTTCATAAATTACACTAAACCACGAGGTTGTAATCGCGATTCGACATTATTCTGTCCGGAAATCAGGCTAGAGTTGGCGTAAAGTATTTGAAATGCAGGGGGGGGGGGGGGGGGGAACGAGGAGTGAAGGATAAGGGGATGGTCGATATTTTAAATGATGCGTCGTCCTTCAATTTTTTCATCTCTCATAGAAAGCAGCCACGGGCGTTGAAATCACGCAGGATCGAGTACACACGCACGCGCGTGCTCACATACCCGTAGGTGCTATTTCTCTGCATGGTTGTGTGTGTGCGCACGCACTTTGATTGCTTATATGAGTGTGCGTGTAAGACCGTGTTCCTGATGGTTTAATATTGAAAAATGCATGCACCGCAACATTTAAACAATTTAATCATATTTATTTACAAAAAAGTCTTCGGATTTTAATTTAATTTTCAGCCAGTGCTTCCAGGTAAACACCCAGCTTTGTTCTTTGTAACTTCCTCATTGCGCAACATCGGAATCGTGACGACAGAGAACATTAAGAGCTTTTGGCGTTTCCTTATATGGTAATGTTGACCAAGGTCAGAGAGATTTCCATGTAAAATGATATTTACTGGGTTAAAAGGAAAAAGAACCAAAATCCAAATGGGATTACTGGTTTGGTTTTGAGAGATGGCCAGTAAGCGTATATGGCTGTGCGTGCGGCTCCATAAACGAATGTATGAATCTCTGTGTGTGTGTGTGTGTGTGTGTGGTCTGTACTGTGTGAGGAAACTGAAGTCAGCTGCAACTAGTTCGTTTTCTGGGACATTCGCCTCCTTTTTTAAAAAAAAGTGTATTCCCATATTCAGACAATGTATATTAGACCAAAAGATTGCAGTCCCCATATTCGTGTAAACCGTACTAAATTTACACCCGAATAGCGGATTTTTTCGATCTCTGAAAACGCTGTTTCGGCGAACTTGGAATAAGCTATTCGCTCCTGGGAAGACAGAATAACTTAATTATCACCGACTAACGACAGGAAAATAGGCTGTTCGGTTTTCATGCATGAGAAAATCAAAGAACTTACTCTAGACTATCCCCCATGACAGGAATATGTCAGCTATTCCGTTGTCTTGCAGACGGGGCCAGGACTGAGCAACAAGCTATAATAGATTAGCCCAACCCTGCGTGGAAACATAACTGAATTTCCAAAAGAGGGATGTCTGTTGTCTGTCATGGACAATGTTAGAACTATTTACAATGATGCATAAATACAAAAGAGCTCTCTCTTATGCATCATTGGGAGAGACTCACTCTGGTCACGTGGCCTTTATAATGGGAGATGACCATGCCACGCAGTATTTTACAATAATCTTGTATATATACAGTATCCACAGAGGCAAATGATGAAGTGGTTGTGGGGAACATGTACACCTAGGTAGATTCTAAGGTAGACGCTCGTCTAGCATTTCAGTTACACTGAGGTCTAAACAGGCACTTTTCTATAAAAAGTACAGTTGTTTACATTGACAAAACTGCCAAACGTTAGCCCACAGCCCCCCCCCCCCCCAGTGATATGGTGTACGTGGCCCTTCATGCCACTGTGTCATGTGTGCCATACAAGTTACGTCTGACAAAGCTTGCCACAGAGTGCCACCCAAGGCGTATACCGTTGCTAGAGCCTCACAGAGAGAGAGAGAGAGAGAGATGGGGGGGGGGGAGAGAAAGAGAGACTGTCTGCCTTATTTCACTAAGCTAAAGCACACGTTTCTCCTCTTCCTCATTCTTCTTCTTGCGTTGGTATCATCGTCTTCAATATCGATCTTCACCAGCTGCCGTAAACATTTCCGAAATCCGACCACCACACCAACAACTGCGGTTCCACCCATCGAACCATATCAGTTACCAGCCCCTTACCAGCCCCTTCCACACAGAGCCACTCGCTCTAATGCGGGGTTTACACGCCTCGACAAAGTCGGACGAAAGCCGTCAAAAGAAAGTAGTCTATCTTTTTTCAACAATGCATCATTTCCTTCTTCTTATAATGGATCAAATACTCTTTACAAACGCATATTTGCACTAAAGTGTCTTGTTTGATAAGCTTTTCTGGAGATATATTCCTAACTGGCGTGAAACGAATTGTTTATCGTACGCATTGGATTAGTTCTTTATTACTAGTTTCATCCAACTTAGTCGAGCAGTGTAAAGCCCACATAAACTTTAATAGAGCTGTGGGCTCGACACCAATCCTGTATAAGCTTCTATTGAAATCCACAATACTCCTCTATCGAGGATTAAATAAACTATGCAACCTTGAAAAATCTCCAATACAAAGCAATGAAGTCACGTGTGTTACTGGACAACGCATGTACAGGAAGTTGTACTGGAGATTCATACCAACGACTTTTCTTTTTCTTCCCTCCTTCCTTAAGTTTTTATTTCCTTCTTTGTTTCATAAATTTACTGCTGCGTAAAGACATTACAACTGGAGATTAAAGGCGGCTATTTATTTCGACTGTCGCAAGCTGTTAGCGCTGCGCAGATGGCTTCTCACGTGCAGCGTCTGACTCTTGGAGCACGTGATGTCTTTGTTGACACTGAGCGAGGTTTCACTCTCATGCAAGTGTCGCCGACTCCTGTCCCCACCCACAGAGCTACGCAAACCGGGTCCCTCATTCTCAGTTCCCCTCCGGCTTCTTCCCCCCACCACCCTTCCCCACGTGGCCAGATGGCTTGCTGCCTACTCGTGCACGTGGCTTGAAACGGAAAGACGCAAAACAAAGTCTTTTTTCTCCCACAGCATGCTAGTAGCCTGCATAGACCAGTTGGGTTTTATGGACGCGAAGGCCAGCGAGAGCTGGTGGTGGAGTCATGGACCTTACACTCGCTTAGCGGGAGTGCTGACGTCACTATTACCCACCTGGCTACTGTCAGGCGTTCTTTAAAACGTGCCTCTCGGCGTTTAGTTTTAAAAGGGCTAGTTTTATGGGGAAGACGCGTCATTAACGCCATATGGCTGTTACGGTTCGTCGTGGTATCCAGCGTCTCGTCGCATTTTGCGCGTCCAAAGACCTCGCCCTCGCCCCTGTCCTTAATAACAGACCCGCAGGGGTCACCTGGCCAGTGACATCCCCCCACCCATGTCCCTCCCCTGTCCTCCGCGCGGTCTCACGACCCATCCCGGATACTGCTTTGAAACAGGCTATCCGTGTTCCCGCCGACGCTATATTAAGAACGCCCACGCACACAAACCAGCAATAGCGGTTGTTGTTTTCAATGCCGCAGATCCTGTCCATCCCGAATAACTCAGAAAGAGAATTATATAATGAATACCATATGACACACAGGATCCCATGATACAGTGAGTTGTAGCTGTGGAAATCGGCTTCCCGCCCCAATCCAAATGCTACAAAAAGAAGACACCTCTAAGAGGCTGCGAACAAATATAAACTTCCTTGAAATCATCCCCTAACCCACCAATGGAAGTCTGGCAATATATTCTGGAAGTAACGGTGCAGGTAGTTAATTACTGTCCTGAAGTTAGATACATCCAAATTGAAAATATGAAATTAAAGTGTAAAATAAAAAAAAAACTGCAGGGAACCAAACTGTTTTAAATAAGAAGACAGACAGGAAAGGTTGTAAACATAGTATGTAGGATTAGAGTAGTAGCGGGAGCGGCCAGCAGGGACCGTGACAACGGTAAATTATATATATATATACCGCCAGGACAACAGAGTCACAGCAAGCAGCTTGAAGGGAACGTAACACCAGTGCAGGCTCCATACTCATCACATTATCCATCTCCCCACCCCTTCCTTTCCCGCACCCCTCCTTCCCTATCCACCCCCCTGGGGGCCTGGATAGCTCAGCTGGTAGAGCTGAGGACTAGCAGCTGGAAGGCTGCTGGTTCGAATCCTGGTGTAGCTATATAAGGATCATTTCCTGGAATTGTACATTGTGCAAAACCCATTCAGCCATCTCCCCGCACATTAAACTGCCTGTCCCCACTGGCCATCTTACTGCAGCCATCAGTCTGGTGGTTCTTTCAGTGCGTAGCTTAGTAATAGGACCCCATCCCCCTATACTCCACCGTCCTGATATGCACCCAGTTTGCGGCGGGACGTTAAGCGACCAACAGCCAAACAACCAACCCTACCCACCCCCACTAGAGAGCGAAATCATCGAGAGGTGGAAGCACTTTCCCTCCCAAGCAGCTGAATTGAGCGGGGGAGCGGGGGAGCGGGGGGGGGGGTACTGCCGACTGCTGGCGTTCACCCAGTCTCCGGCGATCTGCGGCCACGCCATTGCAGCACTGCATGTGCCGTACGCTTGCTGCATGCTGTAGGAGCTCTTGCGTAAAGAGGGGTGGGGTGGTGGGGGTGGTGGGGTGAACCCAGCTCTGTCTGGTGGCACCAGAGTCTTTGCCGTTCCACGGTCAACGGGCCGCATGTCAATCAATAGTCCGGACAGGTCCGCCGCCTTTTGTGATCGTTGTCGCCGTCGTCAGCGCAGTTCTCGTTCTGGTGAGCATGCAGGAAGGCTGGCGTCGTGCGCGAGCGAAGGATGATGGGACACACGCATCATCAGCAAGGAGCTGCAGGCATGACCTTCATTTTGTAGGACAAGCTTACGGTTGTGTGTGTGTGCGTGTGTGCACGCGTGCGTGTGTGCACGCGTGCGTGCTTGTGTGTGTGTGCACGGGTGTTTACGCGCGACCGCAAGTTTGCACTAGTGTGTGGTCCCGTGTGCAAGTGCACGGGAGAGGCCTTGTATTTTCTGCGTGTGCACGTGTTTGTGCTCTGGCGCGTGCAGGAAAAGAATTATGTGTTTTCAGCACCTGTCGTAGGTCACTGGTAGATTGCTAAAGATTTCAAGATCAAGAACGAGAACAGCCTATGTGCAGAGGTGATGCATTAAGTACCTCTCTCTCTGTGTGTGTGTGTGAGCACGCGTGGTCTGGCTTCTTTCTTGATTCATTTATATCAGTGCCACACATTCGCTCGCTCGCTCCCTCACTTACAATGACAAACGAAACTGGATCAAGTACAGAGTAAGAATACTTTATTTTGTCTTTTTTTTAAAACCAGAAGCACGTACAACAGTTAGGGACATCTTGTATGCAGTGAGTACAAACTGCAGGCTATAGATTCATCATTCCGATGGATCAAAAGAAATTCCTACACTAACACGCTGAAATTAACAAACAAAAACACGTTTCTAGTAACCTCTAGGCCTTAGGCCTTAGGCTAACAGGGATATGCTTACACAATAAGAAATCTGTGCATTGTGCAGGCAGAATCCTAAACAGGTGACAGTCACTGGGAGATCGCACTGCACGTGCAACTTCAAACTGCTTTAAGGCTGGAAACTCAAGTACTGGAAAAACATTGATATAGCTCTTTAAATAACCAGCCAGCCAGCCAACCAGCCAGTCAGTCGGAACTCATGAGAAAACGCCAAATGTCAGTATATATTTATATGTGTGTGTGGTGGTGGGGGGGGGGGGGGGGCTGTATTCTCTTTGTTTTTCGCGTATATTTATAGCTTGGGATAAGTCTTCGATATGTTTACACTTTCTGCAAGTTCAAACGCTTGGATATACTTAAGCACAGCACACGCGCACACGCGCGCACATACACACACACGCACGGTCGCGCAGTTGCCGTGGTCGTGACTTGTTTACTTCAAGTCAGCAGCTCTCTGAATTCGCGATCACCCGTCGTCATGCGTGTCATCTTGCTCGGTCGAACGCAGATTTTAATCTGTTGTTGTTGCTGCTGCTGCTGGTCCTGCTGCTGCTGCTGCTGCTGTTGTGGTTGTTTTCGACGGCCACAAGCTCTTTGATCATAAATAAACACTCAGACCTCCTGGAGGTCCGGCCACGTGCATAACCACGACAACGACGTCGGTCCCAGATCCAGGACAAGACAAATGGGTGGCCGTGAAAACAAGACCGATAACTCCAGCCGCTGTCTGCGCAACTCTCTTCAGGCAGGCCAGCAGCTACACCCAACGAACGATGATGATAGAGATTGCTGTTAGAGTAATTTTCTCCTGGCCAAAAACTGTACCTTTTTCAACAATAATATAGACGATTAAAAACAGTGAACGCTATGGGCGCATTTTTAAGAAAAAAATTATCCTTTCTATTAAATTAGTTTGAGGATTGATTAAATCTGTGTCCTTTTTATTCTAAGGATGATTGAGACAGCTCTCTCTCTCTCTCTCTGTGTGTGAAGAAAAGGTACAAAGTTATCTCGAAAAGATTTTTTTTCTGAATTGCTTACTAGCCAGCACTTTCGCTTTGTTATTTAATGGTCGCTTTGCTATGCAGGTCATTTGGCTCAGCTCATTATGACAGTGTGCTGAATTTTAAAGAAAAGAAAACTTTTAATGTTCATAACAACCGGACGTGTAAAATGTCGACGGATGTTGTAGCGGGGCTTGTCTAGCTCTATTAAAAAAAACCCTACGCATAACAGAATTTTTTTTAAAGAAAAGCTAATCCATCCTTTGTGAGAATATAAATATAGCTGGCTGTACTGAACTCTCTGCACTGGTGGGTTGATTGTCCTGTACTGAGATGCCCATAAAAGTTTGCCATGCGACTGTGTCGTAACTCTACATGCAAGATCAGTAGGCAGATTATCGACCGACAAGTTCAGACTACCGGCCAACGCGATCTTCCAGTCTGGGAATCTGGAAGAAGTTCCTCTACATTAGCGTGTGCCAAGTGCGCATGGAAATTCTACAAATGTGTGCGGACATGACTTGTATAATAATGCACGCAACAGCTTTTTAAAGATCGAAACATACTTTACAATGTTTTCCTCCAGTTTTTAATTTTAAAAAAAATGTGTACAAGATAAACCTGTTGCAGGAATATTTTGTATTTTATCTGCTAACAGTACTGAACAGTATGCTACCATTGTTAAGGTGCATGTAATGCAATTATATGAACCAACCAACCAACCAACCAACCAACCAACCAACCAGTCAGCCAGCCAGCCAGCCAGCCAGCCATCCAGCCAGCCATTTATAACCCCAGCAGACTAAGATGAGTTACTCTGTGTATGTGTGTGCGTGCGTGTGTGGGTCCGTGCCCGTGTGGGTCCGTGCGTGCGTGGGTAGGTCAATGCGTCTGTGCCAAATTCGTTGCGCAAAGACGGCTTAAAGATCTGTTGTTGAAGAAAAACATGTTTTCTGCCTCATACCACACTTATGCGTGGTTTGCGTACTGGTTGGCTCTTGTTTGGAAACTCAACAGATGACTAATGGCGGAATAACTGCTGCAGGTGTGGGTTTTTCTGCCCACCCGTGGGTGTTCGCCAGTTCCAGAAACTGGGCGCCGCCGTCTGCTGACTGCAACTAGTGGTGGGGACGAGGTGTGGTGGTGGAAACCCTACTACCAGCTTGTGGGGATCTAGAAAGAAAACAATGACAACTTTCGCGTCTTAATCAGCGCAGGCATGACACACTTTTGAGCTAGTCATCAATGTCTCTTTATGACGCTACGTCATAATAGCGCCCTCGCAGCCGTCATTACCACAAATCAAGAACGATAATCGATCACGCGGCCGCGCCTCACATGCCCGTCAACTGCGCACGATCCCAGACTTTGGTTCTGCTCCGCTAGCAGATTCCCACTACGGCGCGCACGTGGATCGCTCTGTGACAGGCGGTGACTAAAGCTGGCTGGAATGAGTCAGTACTAGCGAGATCGATCGTATAGTGTCAGTTGGCCATTAGGTACCGGGGTGTGCTAGTACTCGCCAAAAGAACCTGCGGCCTCTGACCAGAACTGTGGGAGGAGAAGTATGACTCATCAGTGTGACACATGCCGTCTGTGAATTTCTCAACAGTTGGCATTCCGAAAGCTTAATTGTTCACCCTACAGTTGGTAAAACCCTTGATTTGAAAAAGTGCAGGAAAAAAAGACCCCGGTTTCGACGCATTTAATGACGGTGACGAGGATCTCCGTGGAACAAAATTATGACATTTTAAAATCATCATCATCATCATCATCATCATCATCATCGTCATCGTCATCATCATCTCGCCATTCTCTCACCCCTTCCCGTTTCTCCCTGTCACCGTCTCTGCACCTTCCCTCCATACACATCCCCTCTGCCTCCTTCACTGTGTCCATCTCTTTCTCGAACGATGTGTAATGTGTTCACGCTTTTCATTAAAATAATACATACATACATACCACACACACTAGTATGACACACGTGTGACTGCATTAGTAAGTGCAGAAAGTGCCTGAATTACGTTGATATTTGACAAAATGTGCGTTTACGAAGAGAGAAATGCTGATTATTTTGCCAACTCCCAGCAGGGAATCCGTTATTTGTACTTGTCAGCAAAATACGCCGGATCACGTCCTTACGTCCATTTTTCCATTTTCTGAGTAGAACATTTTCGGCCCAAACATCTGCCGCTCCGAATCCCTCAATCCATCCATCCATGCATTGTTTACTTCACAGTTTCGTGACTGTTTTCGAACCAAGGTCGGAAAGGTCGCTGTGCGTCTTCACTGTGCTGCATCGCTCTCCTCAGTTCTGCTGACTCGGCGTATCCCCCGGTGAAATTACCCCTCCCCTACTCTAAAAAAAAAGTGTCTGCCATATTGTCGGAGACTAAACATAGCTTGAAAACACATCTGGCCTAGACTTACATGTGCCGGGGAAGTCGTCTGTGGACCCCCCACCACCAACCGCCCCCTCCCCTTCACGTTTCAACCGGCCAGGCCACCCCTCCTCTTCGTTCGTCTGCTGGTTGCAGCGGCTGTACGGCGTGCCAGGACAATCTGCTAATGACGACAAACTTTGCCGAGCCCCACACACGTTCAAGGTCAGACTGGCTCGAAACTGAAGGTCGGGATCCATGCGTCCCCCAGCGCACCTGGTTCACTAATCCCCCCACAGACCCCGCTCTCGCTCTTCCCTCAATGTCATCATGAAAAGTTAGCACCGAGTCCTCTCCCAGTTCAAAATAAAATGTTATCTTTTATCCAGATTAATTGTACGTTATGTCCAGATTCCTTTATTTGTGTTAAATTTGTTATTCCTCTTTACTGAAAATATTTTTTAAAAAACACTTGAGTGGAGGCCGCCTGCATCCTCAACCCTGCACGTGGATGTTTGTTATAGTTCTTCATACTGTCAACACTTTTTTTCAATGTGATGTCGCAGTCTACTAGGTCCGGATGTTATTTCCCTCCCGATATGATCAACATGTTCATACGTAACAATCCAGTTGTTGTTTGTTTCCCACCATCAACAAGTTTTTCGCATGAAACGTCTCTCCAGCATGCTCCATAATTTGTAATATAGTCAACACATTTGTCATGCGTAATACGTATGTCCTGCATCTCACAATTACTGCCGCTTTGCTATCGATTTTTTTCTAGTGTTCTTCAGGAGGAGATTGGTAACACGATGTATTTTGTCTGTAGTAATGTCCTGTCAGAAAGAAGGCCTAAACAAATAACCTTTCTTCTTAAGCATCTTTCGCGGAGCCAGAAAACAAGGAATTACACAGCTTCCAGTAGAGCCGATTAATTTTTCACAAGTACATGTACTGCTGTGGGAACTTTGAGGTTTTGCTGTATCTCCGTAACCACTGCCTGTCACAAAGGCCCGTCCTATCATACCACTGCTATCAATCTCTGGGAAAAAACAAAGGTTTACAAGCTCACAAAGCGTTTATCTACTTAGCTTACATACATGTTATGAATGTCACCCAGGCTCTCAAGGCCGCAGTGCTGTTGTGTCTCAGATGACGAGAATATTTGTGTCCACTTGCCGCTTATCCAAACGCAGAGAATAATAATAATAATAAAAGCTGTACAGATGGAGCAATATGTTTTGGAAGAGAAAGGTGTGGGGAAACAAGTCTGTTTTGTAACTGGACATTTTCACGGACTGGTCATTTACATAAAGGATCAAAACGGATACTTCATTCTCTCGCGCTCGCATGTGTAAGACATGCAGACGGGCGGAAAGAAGGGCAGAGACAAAAAGACAAACGGGGGTTGCGGATGGGATGGGGGGTGGGGGGTGGGGGCAAAGAAGAGGGAGCGGAGCAGAATGCGGAGGGAGAGAGAAGCTATGTATTTAGAACAACCCACAAATTAGAGCAAATAAAACCTTTCTCGGTGCTATCCGGCCTGCAAGCCATGAGACGGGGACAGGCCCCCGCCCCCTGTCGTTCTCTTTGCCTCACACACTATACAGAAAAGACCGCATGTTTACATCCACCACCCCCTTCGCCAACAGGATCCTAGACCAACTCTGTGGCATCACGCAACGTTTATAGCAGCTGTAGGGAAACAATTAGTAATCAAAACAATAATCAGAATCATTTACCGCCATCAGTGAAGTCTGCGACGGCTCCATGTTTTACGGACTGGCAGGATTTGCGTCCCTTGTATCACCCAGGGCAAAGGGACAGCCAAGGTTCACCGCGGTGTTACCATGCCGAAGTGTGGATCCCTGGTAGCTCTAGGGATGGCAAGGTCGAGGCACTGCCGCCGCGCAAACGCTGGTGGCTCACGGATGCGGCTAACGATGTATCACAGCCACTGATAAGCAAACTTTTTTTTAAACAAAATAGTTTACGGGTTCTTTGTTTGTTTCCTTGGGCTTGCTTGTGTCGGATGACCTTTGCCCACCCCAGGATGTGGGATTTCGCCCTGAACCCTCCAGACAACTTGCACTTTACTGCTTTCGAGTCATTTCTCTTCTCCCCCCACCCCCTACCCCACCCCGTAGTTTTATCTTCTTCGCCTTCTTCGTTTTCACTGTTGTTGTCATATCGGTCCAGCTTTGGAGACAAACGACATCGTATCTTCCAGATTTTCTACGTCGCCATGGTTTTTGTGCGAAAGTGGCCACAGCTTATCTCCCTGCATCGCAAAACACGCTTGCCAGCTTGTTCCCCAAGCCGCCAATATATGCGTGGGATACGTCAGTGAGTGTGAGGAGCCGGGAAGAAAGAGAAAGGAAATCAAGATTAAATCCAATACACTGGCGAGGGGATTCAGAAAAGAGGAAGAGAGAGAAAGAAGAGAGAGAGACAGACAGAAGGAAGAGAGAGAAAGAAGAGATAAAGATTTGTACTTTTTTTGCGTTCTTCATCAGAGTGCCTTATCTGGGACTACTGATGCCTCAACAAAGATGAAAATAATACCCACCCTCTACACCAAGATGAGAATTTACAACAATGTAACAGCGGGCGTCCACGCTAATTGAAAAAGAATGTTCCTCGTGTTAAGCGGCGATCTTGCCGACTGGCCCTCCCCTAATGATTTACACTCACACACGTACGCACACACTCGTCCTTCAGTTTGCTTCCGCATACCTCAACAAGAATGTAAACACAGCACGTTCGCCTGTGCTACAACAGAGTACGGCCACTTTTCACACTCAGAATTGTTGACCCCCTCAAGTGCGGGGCAAACAATGTTCAAATTTGTTGTCGTAGCGTGAAGGCATCGCCGACAGCTGGTTTATTTCCATTAGAGTCTAGCAACCATGCTTCGAAGAGTTTGGCAGCATCGCTATTGTCTGAAGGCTACTTTGAAGAGTTTACATTTTCTCAAGTTTGTCAGCATGGCAACTGTCTGCAAGGCCTGCAGACAATTGCTATGTTGACAAACTTGAGAAAATGTAAACCTCTCTATAGTGTGGCTGGCAAACTGTACCAGAAATAGATAATCTTGTTATATGCGTCTAATTCGTTTTTTTTAAGGTTCGGCTAAATCAAAACAAGTAGCTGGTCATAAAGTAACCCGCAATTGACGTAAACTCATTAAAAAAAATATTTCAGTGAGGTCGAAACTGTATACCTAATCTTTGCATGCCATGACATCCCCCTCTCCCCCATATGGACACCACCACCACTCCCCCTTGTCCTCGTTCTCCAAATATAGAGATACGCTAAAGGGTAGGTGAATCATCTTTTCAGTCGGAATAATACTACCCTTTATTACATGCATTTTATTTTCTCAGCAAGTCGTCAAGAAATGTGCTCTGTGTCAGTGTATGTATGTCCGATTTGTACTGTTTAACTCTGTGTAATCCGACAACAAGTTTTCTGCAGGATTTTCGAAATGGGGATGTTTACGTCTCTGCAGGATGTCTCATGTTGCCCATTCAAACGCATTTGAATTTTGAAAACATTTAATTACCTGATCCGCATTTACGTTATGTGCATAATGGTGGTTTACTCAGTTTTTCAACAGATCCGAATGCTGTTTTTGCTGGTGACAGGATTGACGCTCAGCACTGTTTTCGATTTGCAAAGTCGTACATTGTGAGTTCAGCACACCAACTCGATCGCACGTCTGCTCGCGCTCCTTATAACCGTCACTTAATGATCCTCTTTCATTGAGTGAGGTCCCTTCTAAAGGGTGTAAGCATTGGTGGTCAGTAAATACACAATTCCGGACCTTTGTGAATGAGGTCAGACAAAGGCGCGACCAAAGGGCCGTTGATCTCGTCGTGTGACCCTGACCTTTCTAGTTCTGCTTTCTCCTTGTGTCTTTTGCGCTGTGCTGCATGCGCCAAATGGTCTCATTCCTGGGATACATGTGTCATTATTGTCGAGGGAGCTTCTCCAGTCATGACCGTTTCCTAATTGGTTTCTCTTTCCCCCTCCCACCTCTCTTTCTCTCTGAACGGGGGGGGGGGGGGGGGG
>SMGT01012343.1:180540-207233 GCA_004794575.1 Lanistes nyassanus
GGGGGGGGGGAGAACGGGTGTGGGCAAGCTTACACGCGTGAGGGTGGAAGAATATGACTTTTTGTCGTTATTTACTCAACATGATTATTTATAAGTGCACATGTAAAACACTGAAAGGTCACACGCTTTGAGAATGAGGCTGTTCATTCTGACGCCGGTCAGTCTGTTATAACTTGCTCGCAGTGGGCTTTGAGAAACGATTTTGTCTATTTTACACTGCGGCACACGAAAGGAACTTAAACTGACCTCAGTTGTGTATTTGAGCGTGGGCTCTTAAAACCGTGTTTGGGACAAGCGGACTACGGAATGACGGGGAGACTCTAGTCCAAGAACATCATCATCGTCGTCGTCGTCGTCGTCAGCACCACCACCACCACCACCACCACCACCACCACCAGGGGGAAATTCTTTCTTGTCACAGTTATAAGATGTCCAAATGGGGAAGGGGGTAGGGGTAGGCTGGCGGCTTTCCGTTTCATCAAGTAGAACGGTATTTGGCAAGAAAACAACGTTTGGCTCTCAGCCCCCTTCCCCACGACATCATTCCACCTCGTCCTCTCTTTCCCCCTCCACCTCTCTCCCTCCATCTCTCTCCCTCCATCTCTCTCTCTCTCCCTCTCTCTCCATCTCTCTGCAGCAAAGCGCGGCCATTTCCAGGAACTCGAGGAAAGCGAGGGAAGCTGGATTCTGACGTCATAACCCCTAAGAGAGAGAGAGCGCGTAGGATCTTTGACGTCAGAACTCCTCTAAGGGTTAACACCTCTGACGTCCTCTCCTTCTAGTGACCCCTACCCAACCTTTGTCCCCAGCAAACAAGGCGATACGTATCTCTGTATCAATTTGCCACTGCTCTTGATTCTGGTGGTCGTTCGTTTGCAGAAAACAATTCACAGGTGCAACTCCCACAGCACCGTGAATGCTACGCTTGTGTCACTGTCGGGAACACGCGCGCGTGCACTACCAAAAATGCGAAGCATGCCCGCACGTGCAGAGAGGTATAGGGAAGCCCGAGGTCTCCGCAACACCGTGCAAGCGATAGAAAAAAATGAATAAATAAACTGCACGTGCAGGAAGTGCTGACGGATAAATGCTCGTACAGAGGGAATAAATGGGGACTGCAGGGAGGACTTGGCGAGGGTGGTGGGGGCGCTCTTGTCGTTGGTCTTCATTGTCATGTTCCATCCCCAAATTTGGTAAACCAATGACAACTGAGCGGGCGGTCGAATTATGTCGGGGCTAACGTGGGGGCTCATTAGCTAGCACGATGCATTCTTTATTTTAAGCAAAAAATGCTCGCTCACAGAAACCACCCCTCCTGCTCTTCTGTCATTTTCCCTCCCCCTTTCGGATAACCTCATTTAAAAAGAAAAAAAGCTAGGTGCTCGCCAAAACGTTTAGTAAACATACCTGGTGTAATATCGATTTTTTAACTTGGATTTTTAATATGGCTTAAAACTTTGTTTTCGCTTGTTCCTGCCCCTCTAGTCGACTCTTTATCTACACAAACGTTGCCATGGAAATGGTGCGTGCTTTCTGGTCTTCGCACAAGATTTGGGCACCTGAACACAACCCTTTACAGTAGAACCATTTCCAGGAAAATCTGAAATGACGAGGTCGCAGATCTCTTTCTCTACAGACTATCTTTTCGAATAAGTGTGTGTGTGGTGTGGGTGTGTGGTGTGTGTGGTGTGGTGGTGTGTGTGTGGATGAGTGCGTATTTGCACGGATGTGTGTGCAGAGAGAGAGAGAGAGAGACGGCCTGGAAGATGACAGCAGTGTAACTGGCGCATACAGCTATTGGTCCCTTCTTCTCATAGTATATCACGGTCACATATCATGCAAGAGAATCATGACAGTTGCCAAAGACTGGGTCTCTATTTTCATTCAAAAGATGTAATGCACATACAGGCGATTTGCATAGCTATACCGACTGCGTTTGGTCCAGCGGGTTTTAAAAGTGGATTTCAACGCATGAAGAATTTAGGACGCGAAATGCGCGAATACCACGTGCAGGTCTATAGTACGGCGAGGAATGCAGTTCACGTCTAGGTTATGAGGCCAGACCGAGGCGCCCTTTGACAGCAACGCGGAGTTCCGTGCCGGCAAGATAAAAATATACTTCGCCGCGCGGCAGGCTAAGGCGGCTGCGGCCTCAGAGCTGCGGATCGTAGCGGAAGTGACCCCAAGGTTTAAAATGCGAGAAGTTTACTGGTTTTACGGTATGACCGACAAAGCGACTTCACCTGTTGCAGGCAAGTGGCAAAGCAGCGGGAAAAGATTTTTAAAAATTGGCCGTTTTTAACGTGGTCACGTGATGGTGTCTCTCATAGCTAGGAGTGGTTGCTCTTCGACTCAAATGAGAAACAATGGCAGGTTGACAAAAAGAATAGGCTCACCTGACAATCGAACACACCTATTTCTTAAAAAAAGAGGAAAAATTCTAAAGAAAATACGCTTTAGACTAGTGTATATACCAGCTGTGTGTAGATTAGCAGTGAGCAGGAAATGCGATGACAGGGTTGCCCCTGTAAAGCCGTATGGCAAGGTTACAGGTAAGATGTAGCCTACCTTTGTTACATAACAAACTGTGTTTTAGGCGCAAGGAAACGCACCAATCCGGTGTCGTTGCCACATGTTGCGACACAAAAACGTCGTTATGCCATACTGACATTCTCTGTCTTTTCCGAATTTTGCGTGGCTCAGCTCGTCTCAGTCCCGTGACCCGGAAGGTCGTAGTGGGGAGAGGGGAGGAGGGAGGGACATGCGGATGCAGCTTGTAACGATCTTTGCCGTCCTGGTCTGTCTTCTACTGTCTGTAGCAGAGTTAGGATGCCAAGTGCTGAGGAAATGTGAGAAAAATCTGTGCAACTGGGTCGTGACATGCACTAACCAAAGGAAGGAAGGAAGAATAAAAGAAGGAAATAATAAATGGATTTGTCTGTCTGTGCATATTATGCCTACTCGCCGGTTTATACTATCACAGAAAAGCTGTCGGGTCTGTAGAATCTGTCACATCCAGAGAAAACGAAGCGAGCGTTAGAGATCTGACGCCGTGGCCCACAGTTAGTCTTACTCTCTCGCTGACAGTAGTATTCTTTTTCGTTTGTGTTCTGTTTTCTAGCGCCATCACGTCCTTAATTAAAATGAGAAAGACAATTTTTGAAAAGGAGGAAGCAACAAAGACATTAAGCAGCAGACAGACAAGCAGACAGACACGCAAACAGACAGGTCGAAGATGCACTTTTACGCGTAGAGAAAATACGCATATATATTTATATCGCGTAAATGTCGACCTTTCGCTTTTATGCAAGATATGTTGGTATTTCTTCTTGGCGTAAACGCACATGTTCGCGCACTAAAAAGAAAGAACTGCACAAAAGAGCCATGAAAGTTCACAAGAGAGTGACGCTATTCGATCATTGGGGCTGTAGCGCCATGTAGGCATTCACAGAAGGCGCGCTTACAAAACCAACCATAAAAAAAGATAAAAGAAATGTTTCCCGAGTTCATATCCCGGCCACCTGGGTCTGTTGCACTTGTCTGTGGTCCTTCCTCCTTCCCCATCTGCCTTCCCTCTCTCGTTTCATCTCCTCTCCAGTTTTCGCTCATCTCCTTTCCCTCTCAACCACGCGCATGCAGGTACATGCATGCAGACACGCATCGGCGCGAAAGTACATTATTTTAATCCTTGTTCCCCGTGAAGCGTGTTGCCCAACGGGACCTTTCTGCACTGATTTCCAGTCTTAACTTGGCGTCCCATCCAGCGGGGCACCGAGCCCCTTGATCGATACAGGGGGGCTCTGGCTCCCCCACACTGCGTGATCACGTGAACGCTGAGTGATGGGGCTGTGGATAAAGCCGAGGGGTGGGATGGGGGGACAGGGGGAGAAAAAGAGGTGCGTAATGAAGAGCAGTAAATCACTGGACTCCATGTGTTCCAATGCTGCCTTGGCACTTTCTTGTCATAGACGGCTAGTGCGCAGCTAGCAGAATCCGCCAAGATGATTAATATGCGCTTACACGCTCACGCGTCCATCCATCCACACACACACACACAGACTGGCAGACAGGGAGGAGACAGAGAGAAGAGAACAGATAAACGAATGCGCGCGCGAGCACGCGCACATTTATCCACACACGCACAAGCACTATGCACGCCCACACAAACCTGCGTACGCATGCTTGCACACACATAAATATCCCATTAATTCAATTACGCTGATGCTGCGAATCATTTTGTGAATGCGCTATTGAAGAAAAGCGTGCCTGACTGTATGCTGCTTCGCCATAAATCTCTGGCGCACGTTTTGGTTTAAACCCTTGGAGTTCTTTACAGCTTCCGGAAACAGACCGTGATGGTCTTGTGTTGATAGTTATAATCCTCAAAGTCAGCTGTGTCAAAGAACCTGGTGTATTTTTGTGCTAGTTTTGCGACAATACATTTTGTGTCCCTATGTGGTACACTGCACGCTGTGTATTTAAGTTTCTCTTCTTGCATATAGAATCGACTGAGACATTTAATGTTCTTTTTGTCGACAATGGCGCAGTGTGGTTGTTACTTAGGGGTTAACTTTCTCAGCAAAATATTTGGGGGAGCTGTTTGGGGTCAAAAACGACGTCAGGGTTACTTTCATTTTGTTCTGACCTTCCTTTAGCAATGGATTTAGTCGTATTTGACGTAGTAAACAACAGCTATCGTGAATAAACATACGAAGCGACAACATTACATTACAGCAGACCATGCCTTGTACTCATAGCTTAAATGGTTTCGAACAGCGTAATTTTTACAAAAATCTGCGAAAGAGTGTCCTTTCCAACAATATAACAGTATAGTATAATGCAACAGTGTACTATAATAGTATAGTATAGGTTTGAATACGATACTCTGACATGAAAGTTAGATTGATAATACATAACCATACCTCTCGAAGTCGGTGCGGAACGATCTGTGTCACGCGAGCTTAAAAATCACACCAGAACATATTTACCGCCGATTAATCTTCTAGTCGACAGCACCCGTCCTTCGAAACCCGTTGGCTTAGTTCTGCTGCGATTTAGGTTCTAGAGTTTAATTAGTGCTTGACATTTGTGCACTAAGCCGATGCTCCCGACCTTGTTTGTCGTGAATTTCGTAATTTCTTTAATAGCAATCGATACATCGAATCGAATCCTTCTACGTTTATAAGTTTTCTGACATATCAGTCAAGAAATTTCGTAAACTCGCTCACATTAATTGCGATAACGTAATACTGTTTTAAGTAACAAGAAACCCCTTCAACTCTTCAACCTTCTCGGCCTAAAAATTTGTAAGGTGTTGAGCACTCATTGTTTAGCTAATCTCGAATCGCAGGTCTTTGCTTATTAAGAATCACTGAATGAAAGAGCTGGGAGGGACTTCACCGTTTGCCTCAGAACAACCATACATGCACACTCTTGTCATTGAAATACATGCCACAGTCGGTAGGTTTACGTGTATGCGTGTACGCACGCACCCGCGCGTGTGTAATTTGTACTTGTGGTGGTGCGGTTTTGTTTGTGTGCGAGTGAGGGGGGGGGTGAGAAACTGACGAAGTGTGTTCATGTGTGTGCGTGTGTGTGGACGTCTGTGCGTGCGTGCAGGTGCGTGGGTGTATGTGGCGTGTACGGCAAACGCACCTTTTGCTCCTTCTGAGGGTGGGGGTAGGAGACATTCTGCGTGGGGGAGGGGGTACAAAATTCGTGTGGGTTGTGTTTCATTACAGAAATAAGGATGCATGGTCAGTCAGTAGGGCTTTGTGTTAATTCATATGTTATACATGCTGAAAGTGTGGGGTCGGGGAGGCAGCCCCAAGGGTTGGGGGGGGGGGTGAGGTGACAGGGGCAGGAAGGATCAAAACCAGACAGACCGGGAGACAGACCGCAAGACCGACCGACAGATAGAGGAGGAAACGGAAATGGCTAAGCATGCTCGAATACAAGTGCTCTTTTTTTCTCTTTCTTTCTCTAATCTGTCACACGTGTCCACGCGCACCCACCCATGCCCCCTCGCTCGCACGCATGCATGGATACATGAAGAGAGAGAAGAGAATGGAGAAAGAAAAAGGACAAAACTATTTCTTCAGCCATCAATTTCTTGAAATAGAATTACTGTCGAATCTCTACAACTTTTACGTTTCTGATCATACTTAGTGTGCAAAGCGTCTTAAAAGCATAAACATACAAGACATAGGCTTCTACTGCCTACCGCATTTTGAGCTAATCTAATGCACTTATGAAGCACTCACACAAAGGATGTTAAATCCATTTTCCATGCATTGTTAAGCATAAAATATTCAACAACAGTGATGGTTTTTTTCTGTTGCAAGTTTGGTACATTAAGAAAGGGTGGGTTGTTTATCTTGCTATAATGTTACAAGCAAAATCAGCAACCAAGCCTATAGCAAGCAGCTAGCCCTGTAAAACTCTCAGAATAACCGGATGACGTTCGAGGTATCCAGGAAGCGGGGTTTTTTAAAAAATGTTTTTAAAACTACAGTCATCGAGAGAAAGGAAACGTAACTCTGTGACGCGAACGTCACTTCCTGTTTTCGGCAACTTGCCTTCCAGCAAGTTGCTTGCTAATGATTCGATCAGAAAACCAGAGGGCTTTTTTTTTTTTTAGTCTGGGCCCCAGTTTGATGAAGTGTCCTCGTTTCTGAACACGCTAATTCTCGCCACAATGGTCAAACCCTTTTTTCTCATTTCATTATCCTCCTTTCTCGTTAAATTACTTGTTATTTATATACATCTCTTTTTTCAAATTTTGTTTTTATTATCTTTTTTGTTTTTAATTATCGAAAGTGATGTTTGTTTCTTCGTGCTCGCTGCTCGTCCACTCCCATCTCCGACACTGTCTTTATTTTTCGTCTCTCTTCCTCTATTTCTCTGACTTTAATCTTTTATATCCTGCACATTTTACTGTTCAAGCTGTTATTTCTTCATCAAACCCGCTCTGCGTGTTCTCATTCTTAATTTCCTTAAACTGTCATCGCCTTAAATACTTCTTATTCTCTCTCCGGTATATCCTCGCTCCTGTTTTTGTCTCCTTCCCTGACAACCACTCCCCGCTCGCTAGTACCCCTTCCCCTTACCGTCTCATCTTAATAATTCTCTTTCCCATCTTCCCGAAGATCTCTCCCCACTCTCTACCCCACCCTCTCCCTCCCTTCTTTCCAGCATTCTGAGTGTTTTCTCTCGAAATACAACACAAACAATAACATTAACACAAACGCTCTCTCACACAACGCTCGTTTCTCATCCGAATTTCATTAACTTTTTAGTGTTTTGCCCTCCATTCCTGCAGCATGACGTCTTTCACAGCGTCAGATCAACCTGTCCACCATTTCCGATTAAGTTGGGCGAAGTTAGTCTCTTGTTTCGTTTACTCTCCAGACTCCCAACTCCCCCAATATTCCCTCCAGAGTTCCCTTTCCCTTCCCACCATCTCGACGATTCCGCAAAACAGATCAACACGGGGCGTTGAATCGTTTCATTGATTTCGGGCAGTTTAGGAGATGAAAGGGTCTATCTTTTGTGTAGAGTATTTACGCTCTGAGCTCTAAAACAGCGCTCCTTTGGTTTTATGAGGCCCATTTTTTAGCACTAGGTGATCGAGCGAGGAACAAGGAACAGGTATCGCTGGCACGTTTTCCTTGTGCAGTATACAATTAAGTATAGACACCACTGAAGCATGTTCACCGCTCTGGCGTGGCTGTCTTCATTGTCCTTTGCTCGCCGGTGTCACGTGACATGCGTAGTGTCAGTTGCCTGTGTACGTGAAGCTGTGGGCGTTTGCTACATTTGGGGGCCTGGACAGCTCTAGGGGTAGAGCTGCGAAGTAGCGTGTGGAAGGTTGCTGGTTCGATTCCAGATCAGGCCAGAGATTATATCCTGGACGTAAGCATTGTGCAGACTCCATGCAGCACGTTAGTCTGCCTCTGCACTGACGTCTTTCTCACGCACGCACGCGCGCGCACACACACACACACACAGAGAGAAAGGCAGATGCATGCATTTTTTTCTTTGCAATCAAACTTGCAAACAGGAGAGACGACCACAATTTTTGTCTCAAGACCCTATCACCGACTACGTAATAAATGTCAACGTGGTACTGGGAATTGATAGATGTGGATCCATTCAGCACGCGAGTACATCACACGACACGGTTGCAGTATCAAACAACGATTTACCTGTAGAATATTCTTCTTCAGATACGTTACAGTTACACGATCTGACATCGATTTATGAGCAGTCTTGCTTAAATGCACCCGCCGGGAAGTGACTCTCTCCTCAAAGACGATTGCCCTCCGACTTTTGGCTGTCTGGATTAACCCCAGACTCCAGTGGCTCGACTTAGCGGAAATATTGTTACAGAATTAGTTCTGGTATCATGAAGTTCGACTCAGTCTAGCGATAACCGTAGCAACGACCTTGAGACAGGGTTACCATATACAATCTAAATATTGTTAACACTAGTTACAAGTAAAAAATAACGTGTTAACGCAGGTGCAAAATATGTGCGGCGTGTGTAAATAGTATGTAAGTTGTGTGCTGCATGTGTTCTAAGGGTTTGTTAACATGCCCCTACTTGACTGAACACTTGTTGCTGGCACACATTTGGAACATAATCAGAACACCATTTGTACATTTTCCGGCCATTTTAACATTTTCAAGAACAGATAAGAAAGCGTCGAAAGAAAATGGAACGGTTGACAGGGTTTGTCGCACAAAACTTACCAAGTTGATAAACAAAAATGTGCTGACGCTTTGAAACGGTTCAGCTCACGTCTGACGAGACGAAAGCGACAAGTAGGGCAACGAAGGAGGAGGATGAGGATGAAAGAGGAAGATGAGATGGAGGAACAGCAGCAGGAGGTTGAGGGAAAAGGCAACAGGGTACTGTGACGTAACTCTCCTCAAAGCAAGCAGGGCAAACTAAACGCGATGAAAACGCACACGAAAACAAAGCAAAACGAAAACCAAAACAAAACAGCGTGTGCTTTACGTCGGTGAACAAACCCAGCAGATCTTTTAATTAGTTGTAATACTGACTGTTTACTACAGTCACAACTGTTTCTCTGGAAAAGCCGTGGGAAAATGAATGTGGGTCGATCTTTCTGGCGGCTGGTAACGATTCTGTTCACAGACAAGTGGGTTTTGTTTTTGTTTTGCTTTGTTTTTTTTTGGGGGGGGGAGGGGGCGGGGTGCCGTCTGGTCTGGGTCTAACCTTGCACAGCGAGAAAATGTAACCCAGTCTGGAACTGTAAACCAATATGAAACCAACGGGCAAATCAGTCTCCGGGCTCATTCTGCCACTGTGAGCTAACTTTTTTTCTATTTGAATTTTCAGAGGCTCTGGTTAGCACTGAGCTAAGACTGTCATGCACTTTTAAGGCGTGAGAAGCTCTGGCCATGTTATAGTAAGAGAGACAGACACACACATAGTAGATTCCGAATTTTTCATGAAGTTTGGAGCATAGAACTGACGCGCACGGACGGCTGGCGAGAAATATTCCTTCGGCGCAGAGCGAGAGAGAAAGAGAGCAGTAGTAATAGGTTTGACGGCCTCTCTTGCGTTAGAAGACAAACTGCGGCAAACAATTGCGAAAACCCCTATACGTTCATGGGCACTAAATGTCACTCTCGCACGTTTCGAGCAGGTCGAGTGACAAACGGTATAAAGAAATAATCCAACCATCTGCAATAAAACTTCATCCATTTTTGATGGATTAGGGGGCACAAGATTCATACCTTCTCTGCCGCGAGGCTGTAACGAAAGTGTCTGACTGCAAAAAAGATTTAAACTCGACACTATCGAATCTCGTTTTGCATGACGACATGGAGTACATGCAGCCCTTGACGACAGTTCTTGTTCGATTTTGTCGCACTGTTTGAGCCTGCCTTTCTATGACCCGTGTCTCTACTTTGACCACAGGCTTATGTGTTTAAATTAAACAGATATGCACTTTAAGACTAAAGTAGCCTAGTAGCTCTACATCGCTAGAACAGAGTGTCATCGGGTATGACAGAATCACTTGCCACGAAGCTGATAGTTTGATGATCATCATGTCACGAAGGTAAAGTACTTACCTTCTAGTCGATAGGGCTAGGAGTCACTGAGGGCGAACCAACGTTGCTACCTCCTTCCCCCCAAATAAAAGTAAAGCTGTTGCAAATATTCTACTCTATTTTAGAGACCATACATAAGCTGTGTTTATTTGGGGTTTTTTTGGAGGTGGGGGGGGGGGGTTAGCTCTCCTGTAAAGTTATCGCTGATCTTGGCAAAGCTTCGTAGTATTTCGTTATTTTAATTTCTTTAGCCTCAAGCTTAATTGATTGAGTTTAGCAAATTATCCAATAACAGTGAAGAAGAAAACTGACATTATGAGTACTTGCATTAATTACTGATTCCTGTGTTTCGGTGATTAAATTCTTTTTGAGTTTTCCTTTCTAGTACAATTCAAGCAAACAAAAACGCGGCGAATACTTTCGTGGAAGTAGTATTACACGTTTGAAACCAGCCGAGGTACAGGCCATTTCCAAAAAGAGAAACACTTTAGTATGCAGCCAGTTAGGCAGGCAGACAGACAGACAGACAGACAGACACACATAGATGACGGACAAAGCCAGATAATTCGATGATGAACGGTTGGACGGGTCAGTGGTGTTGGGGAAGAGAGCACCTGGCGGAAACACAGACAGGCAGACAGGTAAACACTTGCACAGACAGACACAAAAAGCATGCAGCTGACGACTGAAAAAAAGTCTGAATAACGGTCTATGGCAAAATGAATGTTACAGACACACATAGACGGGGAGACTGAGGGACTGACAGGTAGACAAACAGACTGAGATGCAGGTAGACAGACGGAAGGACTGACAGCATGACAGACGGATGGATGAGCAGACTAGACGAGTGAGTTTTAAAAGAGATCTCGAGAAGCAAGGATGGGGCAAAGATTATATACTACTTACGAAGATGGACAGCTTCCTTCAGTTTTCTGTGTTATAAAATCTGAGCCAGGGGAAATAACTAGGTTGCAGGCATCTTCACCTTTGTCATGCAGGACAACTCTTCCTCGGCAGGAAGTGCTTTTTAAAACACAGTAGGAATAATTTGCTATTAGCCTTCCATCTTAGTATTATAATCTTCGATAATTATTCTCATGTATGAAAAAGCAACTCCTGCGCACGAAGAGTTACCCCTCACGACAAAGGGGAAAATGGTCGCAGCTATAGTTATTTCTTATTTCTCAATCTCTCGAAATACAGAGTATAAAAGAAGCTGTCCATCTTAGTCAGTATCGTCTTTGGCTGGTTGCCTAGTGAGGGGAAACAGCAGCAGACTAGGAGTTGTATGAGCAGGTCTGGAGCAGGCCGTCCCGACTTTGGCCCGACATAAACTCGATGTCAGGGAACAGCTGACGGGGCGGCGTTATTTTCGGCCTCAGTGTTAACTATATACGTTACTTTGCTGCGCACTTTACGCAACCCACGCGTACCCCCTATCCTCTCCCCTCAGGCCTGTCTCCCCTCCCCCTCAGGTTTTTCTCTCTCTCTTTCTCACACATATACTCCTAGCACAAGCATGCAAACTCACCCACCAACCCACTCAACCCACTAACCAACTCACTCACTCACTCACTCACTCACTCACTCACTCACTCACTCACTCACTCACTCACTCACTCACTCACTCACTCACTCACTCACTCACTCACTCACTCACTCACTCACTCGCTTTCATAACAGTCTCTCTTTCTCACACACACCCCTCCCTTTCAACACCACATCTCCCACCCTCTTCTCTCTGTACGTACTTGCTTTAATCTCTCACACCTTGACAATGAAACTGTGCAGATTTTTTCCTTCGAGGCCAAGGCTGAACTAATTTACACGGTGCACAAGAGTTCAGGGATGTATGTGCACCCATGCATTCCGCCGAGGAACGACACAACCCGTCCCAAGTTTTACTCTGTGGAATTAAGGCTAAGGCTGTGTGACACAAAACAGTATATAGGTCTCCCTTACCCACCCCCCATTGTGTTCACTCTATCATCTGTGGTTCCATCACCCGACCCCACACCAACACCACTACCCCCACTCTCCCAGCTGGCTACCCCAGTGTTTAACAGGAGATATCTTGGCAGTTACATGTTTTCCTCGTGTTTGCTAACGCACCTTTTGGGGGCAATAGGCCTAGGACCAGAAGCAGCAGGAAGAGCAAAAGCGATGAGATTGTGTTGAACGGAGAAGCCAGCCGAAATCTGATTTTCAAAATATTCAACTCCTCAGTTTCATCATATCTTTCGACGACGCTTTTGAGCAGAAAGCAGATGAGGCTGACCCCAGAACAGGTCCAACAGCAGGAGAAGAAAGAAGAAAAAGTGTGAGGAAGTGGGGAAGGGGGTGCAGCAGGTAGAAAACCTTCATTTTCTTGTCAGTTTAAGCGTGTCTGCTGTTTTCGACAAACCCCCCCTCCTCCTCCTCCCCACAAAAAAGGAGGAAGATTTGAAGCTGGAAGGAGGTGCGTGGAATGATGCTCAACAGAAAAGGAAGCAGGGAAAATTTATTTTAAAAAATAAACAACTCTTGAGTTTACGCACTGCATTTTGCAGCACTTTGTCCCAGAAAGCGGGCTGAGAGAACGTTGACCTACCAGCTGTCGATCTGAGAGCCATCTGGGTACGACAAGAGCTGTCGACATTTCTTCCTCGCTTCATTTGATAATAAAATTAATCACTTACACACTGCACCTCGCAATACTCTGGGAAGAGAGCCTGCTTTTCCCACCGACTTCGGGCACGCATGCGCTGACCACCTTTCATCACGATTAACTTATGCTTGCAGACTTATGATTTATGCTTGCAGAGAAATAACTTATGCTTGCAGAATTATGACTTACGCTTGCAGACTTATGACTTATGCTTCAGACTTATGACTTATGCTTGCAGAATTATAACTTATGTTCGAACTTATACATGAAAACAGAGGCCCTGCGTAATTCTAAACCCTAATCCTACCCTAACCCCCATCCGCCCCCCCAAAAAAAATTCATAAGCTAATATGTGTAAATTATCGAACCTGCGACTTTGTAACCGTGAAACCCAATGTCTTTACCACAGCTATAACCATTCACTGAACTATAAGAAGTGACGCTGTGTAGAGGTCATGGCTTGACCTATAATTATCTTTTGTTGTGGTTAGCAACAGGCATGCACAGCACACTTGGTATACCGCGCATGCGTGCCCTAAGTCGGTGGGAATTGGACCCCCCTGCTTGAGCGTAACCCTCCAGACAGGACGTACGACAGGACTATAACCTGATTTATTTTTACGTCCTTTGCACAGCTACCGATCGACTGAGACATTTTTAGTCAGGATCTAGAACGTATATTGTTTCCAGGAGGTAGGCGTAGCGTCGAAATCACTAACGAAACTGCGTCTTTAGCAACAATTCCCCCCTCCTCCTCCCCCCCCCCCCCACACATTAATTTCAGTCTCGATGATTTTAAAAAAAACTGATAACGACAGTGATGATGTTTAGCGTCATATCGGGGTCAAGACTAAACTTGAAAGTTAACCTTTTAGCATTTTAGAACACGAGATTGGAAGCATTCTAATAATAATGTCAGCAAAAAGCATAATGTTTGTGCATATGTTTTCGTTTGTGCATAAAAGTACTCATTATTTATTTCTGCGGTTGGCGTTTGTCTGTAAAGATATTGAAGACATTATAACAAGAAAGCAGAGATTTTAAAGGTTAATGTCCTATAGGGCGCCCACAGTACACTAATGCAAGAAGTGAATGCCCTATCCTGTCAAACTTTCATGCTGATGTCAAGAGAGAGCATTTCGCACTTCAGTTCAAACTCATCTGTCACTAGAATAGCTTTTAATAGGAAGTTATACTGGAGAAATATGGCAAGATCTATACTTCCCCAAGAAAGGTTTGTTGCAACGTTGAAAATTTAAACCATGGGTATATTCGATTTATACCGCGCAAGCTGGTCGCTTTCCAATGTTTCCATAGACCTTCTGCCAAAACGCGTTCCACAAAAAAATCCCACCAGAAAACACGTAACACACCATCAGACACACGCTGCAGCGTGTTATTGTTTATGTAACAGAGACAGAAAAAAATATAGTAGTCTGAAAAAATGTTGTGATCATAAATGTAATAATTTATCCGCGAAAACTCGTTCTAGTACCATAGTCTGTGTGAGTTTTATTTTAACCAAAGATGAACTTTAATTTAGAAGATGAAACTAGTCAGACATAGCAGCGCCACAGACGTAAATTGAAGGCTGCTTATATCTGTATTCAGATTCAGCAGTCTGACTGTTTGTTTGTTTGTTTGTTTGTTTTTCACACCTCGCGTTTAGAGTCGCCGTAAGGCGGATACTATCAAATACTTTATCGCAACATCAATCACTAATCCAAAATACCTGTGTGCCTTATTATACTTGTTGTGGACTTGCGTCGCTACTGGAAATATCAGCATAAACAAAACATCAACCAACTTTTGGCATTTAATGCGTCAACTATATACGAATGCTAGACGGATTTGGCTTTGCTTGCTAAGTCAAGGTTCCCAAAGCATGGGGTCATTGGAGTCGAAGGCCAGCACGCAGGGTCACCAGACGGCTGCAGCGCTGCGCGCACATGACTGGGGTCAGTTCCACACGTGCGCGTCAGACGCGTCAGACGACAGACAGAGGGCGTAGCGCATGGCGTGAAAAAGACGGGCGGCCGGGCAGTCTAGCTGCAGAAAATACTTTTGTTGACTTTTATGTAAGAGAGTTAAGTACTGGTGGAGCGCAACACAATGCGACCGCGCATGTGCACGTGCAGATTTCTGGAGTTCCCACGGCACAGCAATCAGACCAGCGTATAATGTTCACGTGTAAACAGTTTGAGAGAACACACACATGCTCTAGTGTGTTGCGCACTTCTGAGCTCACATGCGCACAATCAGACGCACACACAAACAGATGGGCAAGCACGAACGCACACAAGGGCGTCAAACAGAACGAACTAGAAAAATGGGTTAAAAAAGAGAAGTTTGATCATGCTGCTGTTTTAAGCTTGAGTTACCTCCAAGCTGAAGGTGAATAATAAAAGAAAAGGTTGGCCCGTGGCCTTTTGGGGTCGCAGGGGAGTAGGAGTGTAGGAGACTCCCAACTTTTCTGGGGGCAGGCATCGTGAGGACAGTGCCCCTCCCCCCACCTCCCTCGCCGACTTACCTTTCCTGACCCATGGGTCAGGTACGCATTCCTAGCTGGGTCAGCTAGGGAAAGTGTGGTCCAGCGCGTGGGTATCGAACCATGCAGCGCCTGCGGATTTCGGAGGCCAGCGCTCCATCCGTTTCCCAATGCTGTAGAGTATCAAACGGGTTTAATTACATCCCCTAGGTATGATGCGCAACACTGAAGTATTTTCTTATACTAACAACAAACAATAGGAAGATAACATAATAGGAATTAAGACCTGCAAGCTCAGCAGTTCACACGCATGTGTTCGTACATCCACCCTTAATCGCCTTTTATTTCCTGTTAGCGGTCAGTAGTCGCCAAATTAGATGCACAACAGGTATTCTACTTTGAAGCACAGACAGGTGTGCTGTGTAAGTAGTGTGTGGAGGTGGCTATAACCAAAATCACCCTCTCGTGGCTGGGAAACCATCTCAAATTGTTTTCAGGGTTGATGTCTTTCTAGTCTAGCGCCCTGATTTAAGAAAAGGCCAGAAAAAGAGTTGGAAACGTCATGCATGACTTCGATCTCCAAACCAAGGCGTATCTCAAAGGCACTCAAGACTCCAGAACACGCAGTTCACCTCTCCTCCTCCTCCGAGAGGAATCTGAGCTCACTCCCATCGATGTAAAAAGAAAACTCCTTTGCAGGCGGCCACTGGGTGTACCTGTCGTTAGAAGGAAATTAATGGAACCAATCCAAAACAAGCTTACAGGGAAAAAGAAAGAAAAAAACTGATAATTCGTCGTCCTCCTGACCTCTATACGGAACTGGTTCAGGCAATAGTGCAGGCACGTGTGGTATATCAAAGGTAAAATACAGGTCACGGCCACCTGATTACAGATGGAAACGTATGGACCAAACAAAGCTTGGTTGATTAAATAATGACAACAGGGAATGGGGGCTGAGAAAAGATGAGCACACCACGTGCTCCACCAAAATAACTAATATAGGTCAGGGTGTCACGGTGACCTGGTTACATACAACGAGGATGCAGCATGGAAAATTACCAGGGAAGTGACGCTTAGTTTTGATTAACGACGGCAAGAAAAAAATGATCAAGAAGAGTGAGGTGAAAGGTCGCATATATTGTGGATGACGAACAGAAAATCTTGAGCCAGATGCAAGCTTTCGTGGACGCAAGAGTCGCAAGCCACGCTATAGGTAGTGACGTTAGAGCTCCCGTGGTCGACTGAAGACCCAGGTCTGACGTTGATGCTAAGGGTTGCTCGTTTTTACCCACACCTTTAAAGTGATAGTCCTAAGTTTTTATCATTCCAAATGCACCATAACAACAGGAAACACAAATGGATTAAACCATGTACAAAAGTTGGGTTTATGCAAACATCATAGTTCTGTAGCGTCCACAGGCATCAACGCTAGTCACGTGGTACTGTTGTTATGTGACGTCACACCAGTTTCAACACGTGCTGGTCAGCCGCTCCGAGGAAAGTACGAAGCCACAAGCAGAAATAATCTAACGTCTACATAGAGGATTTTATGGGTAGATATCACACAAAATGCCTTTGATTTGATGCTGAAAATAACCGAGACTTGCACTTTGTTAAGTAAATTTCGAAGATGTCTGAAGTGATCCTCTGCTCGTTTCCTCCTTTGCCTACGAAAATGAGTCCGAGCAAATGATGACATTTCAGACATGTCTTCAAAATTTCCGTACAAAGAGAGGGTAAAGGTAAGGATAAAGTAAGGGTATATCTCTTTGGGGTCACAGGCCTATGACCTTTGGTGGAAACCGTTGAAACCCTATAGGTTTACATAATTTAAAAAATACTTAAAAACCACCATACTCACAGTAATATACTTTATATGTTTGCAAAGATCTATTCTTGCACATCAAATGCATATAATACTTTTATTTTAAAATGTTAAATAGTACTTACTATTTGATGCCAAGTGTAGTCACTGCACAAAAATAAAAAAACTAACAAATTCCAGGTGTTACTTCTTGTACACTTCAAACAGGTAAATAAATCCAGTAATCAGTATTCCACTTTGAATCTGTTGCTGAATGGTTGTACTGTGAAAAAAACACACGACTGCACTCTTGTCGTTCACAAAATGTTCACATATTTTCTTTTACTTTCGCGTGAGTAGCCATTTTGATGACGGAAACGGACCTGGTCAGCCGTTAACCTTGAACATTTGACGAGCCAAAACTATGCTCTAGAAACTCAAACAGTGCGGGGAAAACAACCAATGATACAAAGGTTACTTCCCTTATGGCGTTAAGTGCGTCTCTGTAAATTTTAAATCTGCCGCGTCATGAGACCCGGCATTGGCTCAAGTCGTGTCGGGACTACCTCATATGACGTGACAGCGGCCCCAAAGATATTATGCATCAGATACATATAGATACCTATATATACCTATACCCTTATAGTCTTAAAACTGCATGCAGACCTCAGACTATGACAGTGTGACTTCTCTGATCATGGCTGCGCGTCGTTGTGTATAAGTAAACACATCTTGATAGAAATGTCGTTAAACAATTGATGTGTAAAAACTCTTACGTTAATTTATTCAACAGTACAGTGTCAGCAGCTCGTTTTATAAGGAACAAAAACACCCAGTGCTATTATAATCATATCAGAACAAGAGATGAGAGAGAGAGAGAGATCAGAGAACGGCTGGGTGTTTGCACAAGTATGCATAATATTGTCTTCGTGACATTACAGATTATTACTTGTTTTCAGGGATTTATGTCCCCATAGTACATTTTTTCCTAATATGTTATTTCTTATGGTAGCCTACTACAATTTAATTTTCATTAGAAAATAAAGAAATAGAGAATTATTTCTCTCTTCATGAGTGATTTTTTGTGGGTGTTTAGACTGAATCTCTCAAAGTGACCATTTTCATTATTCCAGACTAGCAATTGCAGTGGTAAGAACACTAACAAGACACCGAAACGTTCAACTTCCATGAATTTTTTTCCCAAAGTTTCCTTGTCAACGTTCACTCTTTAGTTTTGACAGAAATACTAGCTCACTCTGCGGTTGAGACATATACCTTATGGGTCGGACTTAGACGAGACGAGACGCGATGAGATGCGACGCGACGCGACGAAATGAGACGAGACGAGACGAGACGGAAGAGACGAGACGAAAGAGACGAGACGAGACGCGACGAGACGAAAGAGACGAGACGAGACGAGACGAAAGAGGCGAGACGAGACGAGACGAGACGAGATGATACGTCATTTGTCCACCAAAAGGCTTGGCGACCAAAACAAACAAACAAACAAAATCTTCCCCCAAACAAAAAAAAACAAGCCGTCTTTTCCTGCTTGCGACATCTCCGAAAATCAGTAAAGGCTGCCAAATGAGGGCGTATTAAATTTAGAAATATCTGCGAGCTATTGTTGTTCTCAGGGCTTGGCCACACCGTTTGAAATCTATTTCCTGATGATTTTTTTCAATGTTCTCGCTGACCTTTTCCGCGTTCAGTCCCATTAACTGGCCGAGTTCTGAGTTGACCTCGTGGCTATTTTAAACTGCTTTAGTTGTTTTGGACACATAGATTATGCTATGCTAAGGCGAACAATAAATCGCTGTGGTATGTTACAGTGTTTTTGTTCTGTAGGTCAGTTCGCGGTGAGGCCAAAAAAATTACCTCAATAAGTATCCTTGACATTACAGCAGCTTGACCGCTGACATCTTTTTAATGCACCAAATCACATTGTTTTGAGATTTCTTTTCCCATGGCTGCCTCTTGCTTGGTTTGTTTATTAACTGATACTGATACACTGTTCGCAGTTAAATATTAGAAAAAAACATGAAGTTATTTTTTTTTACCTTTCCTTTCTTTCTTGTATGTTGTGTGCGAATTTATTTAAATACATATACACCCATATCCTGCGTGTTCAAAACAGGACTCAAATTGAAACAGATGGCTGAAGTCTAAGTATGCCTAAATGTCGAATAAATAGCTAAATTAAACACTAGAGTGCTCACGGATAAAGAAAGAAAGAAAGAAAGAAAGACTCCAAGTCCCAACTCTGTCGTGCAGCCTACCAACGATAGGAGATCTAAATATCCTCCCACGCTGAAATGTCTTTCACAAAATATCCCATACTGTCCCCCAGCGCGTACACATACGTATCCTGACGTCATCTGCCAAGCGCGTGCCCGGGAGTCACAGCGTCCTGCCCGTGACGTCATCTGTCGGTGCTCGCGGCGGGATTTATTGGTCACAGTGAAGGAGTGTGACACTTTGATTACCTTGATTTCCTGACGTACGTAACAATAAATCAAGTGCCGACTGGTCAATCTCCGCTAAACGCAACGAAGTTCCTTTAAAGTGTGCTTCTAGGCTGAGACCTCTTGTCAACAGATGATGACCCCCAGCAAAATATTTTACGGGGTCAAAGGCATGGTGCATTAGACGTTTGACGATAAGGGCTATGGCATATTCAAAGCAAGCATAAATATTGGTGATAGGAGCTGTCGTGGCTGCAGTCTGCATGCTGGCTGTTTGAGTGATGCGAACAAAGACAAAAGTGTCTAACTATTAATTACTGAAGGGGACAAAATGTTGCCTACTGGGCTACCCAACACTTACTGCCTTAGAATCTTTGATAGCTGTCTAGATCAACAGCAAACACACGCCCTCAGTACTGAATGGTGTACACTGATTAATGCGCAATATATAATGTTAACTTCCGTCATAATTAACTTCGCTATCATTTTATACCTGCAACACCGCGGATTCATTTCAGGTCGACAGAAAAAGAGAGAATGAAAGAAAGAGAGTTGGTTGGCTGGTTGGTTGGCTGGTTGGTTGGCTGGTTGGTTGGCTGGTTATTTTAGAGGGACACTACTTCCACCTTGCGGTATTTTCGCTTTATAATGTGTGTGGGGGGGGGGGGGGGGGGACTGTCCTATCACGTGCACTAAGCTATGCACTGACGGAAACTGCTGTAAGACGACCAGTACAGACAGACAGTTTTGATGTTCGGGAAATGGCCGAATGGAGTTTGGACAATGTTTCACCCCGAGAAATAATCCCTGACGAATCTTTCCTTGGTAGGTGGGTAGATCTTTTTCAGGTGGACAGTGCTGCCAACTCGCTGTCCTGTTACTAAACTAAGCACCGAAACGACCCCCAGACTGATAGCTACAGTGAGACTCCAGTGTGGATGGGCAGTTTAATGTTTGTGGGATGGTTGATCGGAGTCTACACAATGTTTAACTCAAGGACAAAATTCTTGGCCATTCCTCGATTCTAACCAGCAACCTTCCACAAGAAATTAAAAGTCTCTCCCACAGAGCTATAAACCATGGGGTGGAGGAGGAAAAGAGGAGAGAGAGAGAGAGAGGGATAGAGAGATGAAAAAAACGCTGTTTAGTTCAACTGAGGGCAAATCGTTGTGTGAACAGAGTACTGAGTGTTATGTGCTACTAATGCATGCAGTCATCACACACGTATAAGGTGTCGATAACAGAGCATCACCATTGCATTGTTAAAGTACAAGCAGGTGGTATGTACACGTGACCTTCTCTCCATACCCCGAGTCTGCTGTACGGTGTATGATGACTGATATGTTATGACATGCCGACCTACTGATTTACTTCCCTTGAGCAAAACATATTGAGAGACATGTTGCTATGTTTGTTATTTTTAACATATTACACCTCACACATGTAGTGTCACCAAACACCATGAGAAGACCCACAAAGTTTATTTAACTTCAGATTCCACAGGCCAGGAATAGCTTTAAAAACGACCCTGTCGAGTAATGCCTGAAACATCTCATGGAAGGTGAGATAATGCACAAACAAAATTATGTTTAATAATTGTCAAGGGATTACACAGCTTCTGTAATAGAACTGATCAAGAAAAGGTTTTTGGTACGGACAAAAAACATGAAAACATCTGAGAATATATGTGAAAACTACCAGAAAAATATATTAACAATAATAACTTTCGTTTTTGTGGAAATTTGTAAACACATGGGGCTATTTTAGAAGGCAAAGCTCTAAGAAAAATACATAAAATTTCTCATTACAATGTAGCTAGAATTGTTTTTTTAAATAAAAAAATCATTATCTTACCCCATACAGTTCGTTATCCTGAATAACACGCTTTTGAATATCTATACGGCTAAGAAAGTGACATTTACGGAGACGTCACAGTACAGATACAATCAGGGAGACGAGAAGATTGCGTGACTTGTTGTTTTACATGCACTAAAGGGAGGACAGGCTGTGACCTTTCGGTGTGTTTTGGTTACGCCGATGCTGTAAGGTGCCGATGCACTTCGCGAAAGAAAATGAATCAGTTAAAATGTATAATTAGTGTTTTGGAAATGACTGAGCATAGACCTTTCTGCGAGTAAAACATCAAAGAATTACTGAAGGTAAAATGTTATTTTTATCTGTCCAACAGCCCTGACATGAGCCACATAATACTTGGTATCGTGACAGCGAATGAGTTAATGCCGCTGGTAATGCAACTTTTGTTCTTGAATTTTTTTAAATTGTAGATGTCAGCATATTGTTTTGAGGTGTTGGGCATTGCAGGCTTTTTGCTTAATGCAACATTTCTAATTTGGTTCAAGGTTAGGAGTATAATTTTGCTTTTACGAATGTTATTGTCAGCTGGTTGCTACGGGCCGGTGATCTGATCAATAAAATTATAATGTTTTCAGCTCATTGTTTTGTCTACCCAGTTTCATTCCTCCTTCCTTTCCTCTAAATCTTTCTATCTGTCCAGTCACTGCACACACAAAAAAACAAAACAAAAAACACGCGTTCGCGGGCGCGTGCACACACACACACCAGAACGGACGCACAAACACGCATAAACACACACGCTCGTACCAGCGAGCTCCAATCTCCCTCTCCCCACCCCGCATCTCTTTCTCGTTTCAAACGGCGAAGAATAAAATGTAAACACATTTATCAGATGGAATGAATCAAGGGTCACCTATTATCACGAGCAGTCACAAGAAGCTTACTTTGCCGCAAAGGTCGACGTTAAAATCCGGGTACCTCGTGTTCTCTCTGACATACCTGGAAGAATGTTATTGATATCGCCAGTGAGTGTGACACGCGTTGGCAATGTGCAGTTCAGCTGTGAGTCCCATGATGTGACCAGTACAGATAATGACAAGATATTCTTCACTTACCTATCTCTGGGTAGTTTAGTGCAAAACAGGGGATAGCAGCTACAGCGTTTGGAATGTTGGCGATACAATTCTTCAAGTTTTAGTAGTATTAGTACATAGCATTTTATGAGGATAGTGGGAAACCAGCGTTGGGATTCTTCTTTACAGTTTTGTTTGCGTTTTCTGGTTTAATCGTTATTCTTGTTATTACCTTTCAAACACGATGAAAATAAATTGTCGTGTTCTCTAAAACCCTTCAGGGATTTCTCTGTCGGTGGCAACGACACCCTTCCCCATCATGACCACAGAGCTTACGATAAACGTCTGAAATGTGATGTCCGACCATTTTGTCTCCGTTTCTTCTCGATGAGAAATAATCGCACTAAGATGTTCGTTCGTTCGTGCGTGCGTGCGTGCGTGCGTGCGTGCGTGCGTGCGTGCGTGCGTGCGTGCGTGCGTTCGTTCGTTCGTTCGTTCGTTCGTTCGTTCGTTCGTTCGTTCGTTCGTTCGTTCGTTCGTTCGTTCGTTCGTTCGTTCTTTCGTTCGTTCGTTCGTTACGGAACTCGGTTTTGCTACAGTAGTGTACTCAGAAAGTCTGGCAGAACGACAGACAAACAAAGTGGAGGGACTGAAGAAGTTAAGGACTTAGGCAAAGCGTTGTTCCCAAAACCCACGTTTTCTTTTCCCTCGCGGCAATGGCAAATAAAAGTGCAAAGTTCAACAGCCGATGAACAGCCATGGCTCTGTACACACGATCGCTAAGTGTGAGAGTAAGCCAAAACTTCACTGAGTGTAAATTGTCAATAGAATATAATCGAAGGTCACAAGGTACCTCGAACTTCCTTTTCTTGCCCCCCCCCCACTCCCCGGTCTCCCATCTGGCCAGTTGTTCTGCAGCATACCTGCCAATACGTTGAGTCAAAAGCCACATACAGGTGTACAACAACTGCTGAAGTCCGCACAGAGTGACACAGACATGCATGGGCGCAAACGCCCCTATTTGTTCTGGGTGCACGTGCACAGCGAGAACAGTAAAGAATAGCGCGGCCAAGATTACTACGCTCGTTTGTGCTCTCGCCATTTATGAACGGGGCTCACTACAGGGAACGTCATTCTGTTAGCAATAGCCTGCATTCAAATATGAAAGAGTTCACATCCATATGATTCTCGAAAAGGGACTCATTTTGAAAATTCCCTCTCCCAGCTTTCCGTAAGGGTGCGTTCTCGCTATGTCCAGATAACAACAAATCGCGGTGACTTTAAACCCACGATCGGCTTGAGGAGGGTATCTGCCTGACAGCTTAGAGTATGACGGATTTCATACCAGGATTTACCTCGACTCCCCCCAACCTCCCTATCCAACGACTCCTCAACCCCAACCGACTTTCCTTCCTGCCTGTCGTTCGTGTCGGTATGCAAGAACTCCCATTAACCAAACTGAACTCTCCATACACTCTTGGTTTTCTGGAACTGGGTCATTGTAAGGTAGGGGTGAGGTGAGAACTTTTCTCCGATAGCTGAGAGCTGCTCTGAGAGTGCCAATGAGCCGTCTCGGCTCCAGACAGCATCTACTCACGTTTTTGACCTCCAGCAGTGGAAGCGCTTGTTACCTGAACACGAATCCTATACTACTCAAATATAAAAGACATACGAATACTCGATAAACATAGGAAAACGCCACAACAATAAAAGAGCATAAATGACGTATAAGAGATGAAGTGCAAATGCAAAGCAAAATAACGCAATAGTGATGAAAGTAAGAATAAAAGAAACAAAATTAAGTTTCAAACTAAAGTATATATTTTTTAAATGCATAAATAAATGCTTGTCTTATCGTCTGGGATGATGATCGATATCCAGCACCAGGACTTTTACTGCACCAGACGCCTTGGGGTCTTATTTAAAATCTGCTGTGGAGTGTCCCGGCCCTCTCAGGTGCTACTGCCATGAAGTACATAGCACGTGCTGACCTGTCGCTGAACCCGCTCTCGGCAGGATGGCACTGGGAGGTAACCCGGGGATTGTGGGAGATCTTGCTTTGTTGTGAAATCCCTCGCCCGCTGTTATCATGAAAGAGTTCACTTTTTTGGTGCGGTGCTAAAGCCAAATAGGGACAGCCCCAACCAGCGAACGAACGAACAAAAAGAAAGAAAGAAAGAGGTAAGGAAGAGGAGGGAAAGAGAAAAAATGAAAGGGAGGAGAGAGAGGGAGGGGGAGAAAAGAAGGAAGGGAGAAGGAGAGATTGATTTGATTTCTGTCTTTCAAAGTTTCCTGGACCTTTCAAAGGAAAGAAGTTTTCTTTTGGCTGAGTAAGCAGTTTAAAAGGCCTGTCTTGACCGGACCAGTGTACTTTGTTCTTTTTAAACTTGACCTTGAAACATGGAAATAGTAATATTAATTAAGCGATCCTGCAACTGAAACTGTAATACGTCAGCAAATACAATGAGTATAAGAAATCTCCCAGAGACTGTGACCTTTATCCCAATAACATAAAGAAGACTTGGTTGAAGAGACAGCCCCTTTGTTGTTGTTGTTGTTGTTGTTGTTGTTTCCGTCATTACAAATGTCTGCACATACCATTAAGCTGTTATCTCACTATGACGTGCAGGTATCCCCGCTGGCGCACAGAAGTAGCAAGACCGATCGAAACACACCCCAAGCCTGAAAACACGAATCATTCGTAGAACCCAGCTCAGAAGGAAGTCCTCTCACTTCATGAGACATTATTACATTATTAGCGCTAATGACGCGGAGAAACCCGTGACATTCCACCGGTAGCCCGGGGCCAGAAACACTGAATGACATTTGCAAAGGTCAAGATGACGCCGTGCAACTGGCATTTCAGTAAGTTCACATCCTGTGGGTCGAACTGCCAGAACGCGCACAATAATTTGCACTGCCCGAACTTTTTCGGCATTTCTGCAGAACACAAAGGTGATTCCTCTTTGCGTAAACCAGTTTTACTGGTGAAACTTCCTCGGATAAACAATTCATGGAAAACATCATACAGCTTTTGTTCATAGCGTGACCAACAGCTGTAGCACGAGACTATCGGTTTCAGTGCGGGGTCTGTCAGTTTTCGTGACAGATGGCGTGACGTGTGTTTCCATTGATCTATGTGACAGGTAGTCTTCGTGTCTTCTTGTCTGTATGTTTATGTGTCCTTTGGGTCAGCGGCTACGCGCTTGTCACCAAGACTGAGAATTGGGGGGTTTGGGTTCAAATCTTGCCTCTAGACCATATGAATTTTGAAATGGGGTCAATCCCTAGTTAGAAGGATAGTTGCAAAAGGAGACACCGCCTGACATAGCTTAAAACCCAGGGCTAGCTTGCATGAGCGTTCGTAGCTATTCTTTCGGTCATAAGGGTGCTCGTAAATCCCATTCGCCATGTGTATTTTACCCACACCTTTACGAAGGAACAGGAGATAATAACGCTCATGCAAGTCAATCCAGGTTATTAGTGAAATATGGATCTAGTCGACACCTGGACGTAATCCTAATCTAGTCTGTAATTTTTGTCAGTTTATTCAGATTTTTTTCTATACAAAGAAAGAAAGAAAGAAAGAAAGAAAGAAAGAAAAGAGTAGAAACAAAGAGAATTTGTGGTTTTCTAAATGCATCCTTTCAATCTGCTGCAGGGAACAACGTCTTCTGACACTAGCTTGTATCATGTATACTCCACAGGCCTGGATTGCATGGGAGTTCCCATCTCCTGTTCATTCGTAAAGAACCACGTATAATATAGAGGGTGGGATTTACGACCTCTGTTATGAGCAGAAGAGCCTACACGAACCATCATGCAAGCCAACCCAGAACTTTTGCTTCCGCCTCGTCCTTCATGTCACATATACTTCGAATGTTGCAACTGCCTCTCTTCTGCAATGTTAATGGGGATGATGAATGATTGTGGCATGAACGGATTTCACGACTTGACAGGGCGATGCAGAGGGTCTACATCCGTGTTCACCAAGGTCGCCCCACTGAGTCACCCAAAGTTCTTTCTCATCGATCAAGCAGGGGGGGAGGGAGGGACAACCATTCAACGGGAAGCCTCTGGACTTCAGCTGTTCACAGTTTTGTATCAAACTGGCCAGGGGTGGTTTGCATGAGCGTTCTTATCTCCTGTTTATAGGTAAAGGTGCACATAAAACACACAGGGCGAATGGGGCCTACGACCACTCCTAAGACCGGAAGAGCAGCTGCGAACACTCATTCAACCCAGTGCAGGCTCCTCCACGAGAGGAAAGAGTGGCCCATGTGCTGGTAGAAATTTAAAAAGTAAGCAAAATGAC
>SMGT01012344.1:1883-15121 GCA_004794575.1 Lanistes nyassanus
GATTGAGACAACGTGTGACCGGTCGCGAACAGTTGACCTCCCACCTCGGAAGTAGACGCCTTAACCATCTGACCACCGAGGGGTCGACATGTAAGACGGGGATATGTAGTGCATACGTGAAGACGAGTGTTTAGGGCAAAACAATAAGAAATGATCTAAAACTTCCATATACTGATTATCACATTGCTTACGGGGGGGGGGGGTAATCAGCGATGGTTTGGGGTGAATCGGGGGAGTACCGCTCAAAGGCAGCTGGTGAGATCTGCAGACAAATTGCACGGCCAAGTTCAGGTCTGGTTTCAAACCTGTTTTTCACTATTGCCATCCCTCCGACTGCGCGATTAAATTGCTGTGTTTCAGTCTTCATGATGTGTTGTTTCAAAGCAGCCATGTACACATATGCGAGTGCCTTAGATCAGAAAATGAACCTTCCTTCATTCTGCCTGTATTCTACCATATTTAGTCTCTACAAAAGACGTATTTTTGTCAACCTCTCTTGTTCGTATGGGCCAAATGGCCTGCAAAAACTGAAATAAACTTGTTTTGATGTTATGTTTATGTTACACGCACCCCAGCATGCCCACACAGAACACGCAAGCACGTACCCCCCCCCCACCTCTCTATCACACACACACACCTCGCTCGCGCGCGCACACACACACCCACACACAGATCGAGTGGGCGAGAGCGGTGACTGAACCCTACAACAGTTCCTGTCACCAACTGGTATTTCAGCCCCGTTATGCCAGCCTGGGTGCTCCCAGTGACAAATACCTTCTTTACACAATCCAACCATACACAACAAAAACAGGATTTAATTTTTTTTAACAACAGGATCAGATCGTCTGCTGTGCCGACACAGATTTTGCAACTAGACCCGGTGTGAAGAAGCTCTGAGGCAAATCTAGAGTCACGGGGTGAAATCTCGATCTGTTGCCAACGATTGGATTAACTAAACTCCTTACACCTCTTTCTCTCTCTCTCTCTCCCCGTTCTACATTAGACCCTCAGTGTGACCTCGTACAGCAAATGGTCTTAGCGAGTCCGGCAATGATCAAAGTATGAGTACAAGTGCGTGCACACGCGACTATCAAAGCACATCGTAAAACCCAGTGATCGCTGTCATCCGTACTCCTCGTGTCCTGGGACACAAACGCAATAAAAAAAAGCAGACGGAATGTCAACACTTGTAGTGACACTTACACTGGGATGTCAACACTTGTACCAACACCCACACTGGGATGTCAACACTTGTACCGACACCCACACTGGGATGTCAACACTTGTACTGACACCCACACTGGGTTAAATGTTGTGACTACCAGCCACCGACACTGACTGGCACAGACAGGCATTCGTTCCCTCTTCCTCCGGATGTGCAAAATGGTCCAGGTGGTTATACTTTTATTTTTCTAACAAACACCAATTTGAATATGTATTGAAATGATAAAATCATCAAATATGTTCGATGGGTTAAACTAAAGGCCGAATTTTTACAGGTGTTTACACTGCTTGGAAAATACAAACCCATTTTCCACACATTGTTCATGCCTCAGCCTTTTTCTATTAGCCTGATCCATGTGTTTAAAAGACACAGAGGAGAGGGAGAGAGAGATGGGGAGGAGTGGGAAAGACAGAGAGGGGAAGGGGAAAGAGAGAGAAGAGAGGGAGAGACAGAGAGGGGAAGGAGAGAGAGAGAGAAGAGAGGGAGGGACAGAGAGGGGAAGGGGAAAGAGAGGGAGAGACAGAGAGGGGAAGTGGAAAGAGAGAGAAGAGAGGGAGAGACAGAGAGGGGAAGGAGAAAGAGAGAGAAGAGAGGGATTGACAGAGAGGGGAAGGAGAAAGAGAGAGAAGAGAGGGAGAGACGGGGGAAAGAAAGACAGGAGAGGAAAAGAGTGAGGGGGGAAGAAGCAGTGAGAGAGAGAGAGAAATAAAAACAAGATTCAATCAATCTGAAGATTTATAATGCACGAGAACACTTTAATATGCACACTTCACATGGATGAGACAACACACAAAAAAGTGTGTGCATATAAATCCAAATCAGACATCACGAACCCACAAATGGACACAACGCTAACCAAACAGGTCCGGAGACATTGGACACGTCAATCATCAGTCCTGAGATAGAACAGGTGCAAAAGATACATTAGCACACGTTCTTCGGCAGTAACATAAATCTCCACACTGTTTTGTTATTTTTATTCTCCATTCAGCAAATGTTTCACAGCTGATGACCTAGTCAACCTGCGTTGCTGACGAACTCCACAAAACAAATTAGCAAAATAGTCAATCAACATCTACATGTAAAGTCTTTCCTTCACAGCAAGACTTTCAGACTTTTAGTTTTACAAATGTTCAACACAAAGAACTATGTCCATGCTCAATAACATCTGAATATTTTATGAGTTATAGCTTCTCACCTCATTTCCAATGAAAGTGATTTCTCTCATAAGTCCTTACAATCAGACCCCTCTACACCCTCCCGTCTTTAAATTGTAACTTTTACGTGTGCATACATTGTAGTTTTGTCCACAAGGGTTGTCCAGCAGGGGGAATGACTATCTGTACATCATACTGCCTCAGCAGTCCTAGGACTGACTATAATTACAGCATCTGAATTCTGTTTCGCTCTTCAGCCTGTCCACATTCATGTTTTACAATGCATGACTGTTTGGAAGAATTACTTTTTTGTCTAAGGTGTGTAGCACGCGAAACGTTCATCCTACATCCAAAGTTGGCTTACTGATCTCACAGAAATATTGACCTCTGATAATTATCAGACTGACATGACTTGCTATTTCAACAACACATTGTGTGTCTCTGGGTTGTACCCAGGGTCATACTTCACTTCAGGATGCTGCAACACACAACACACAGTCACCTGAGCAAACTCTTCAGTACATAACGAAAAGCAAGTACAACATTTCATAACGCATGGTAATACTCTACCAAAACAGCCTGACTGGCTTGGATAATAACTGCGGTAAAGAAATAAACTTCCTGCAGGAAGAATATGGTTTCAATTCTTTAAAGGTGATTTAATTTCTTCAAATATGATTTCATTTCCTTAAACTTTGATTTAATTTTTTTTACACATTTTGTTTTAATAAAATGTAACTTCCTCAAAATCAAATATAATTTTTTAAAAATTCTATTAATTTTTCAAAATGGGATCAGTTTTGTACAAATACAGATTTAGGCAAGCTTCTCAAGAAAATAGGAAGAAAATTTATCAACGCAACTATGATCAAATTTTTGACACAGCAAATAAGAGATTTTTTAAATTCCTCAATTTCATTTTACCGAGTCAGCACACGTGAGACTGGCACTCAGCAAATTTCAGACTTGTCAGTATAAACAGTGCAAGCAGCACAGGCAAATTTTAGTTCTTTGCATTTTCCACATTCAGGCATCTTTCAACCTTTTTATACATACTAATGTAGTTCACTACAACTGAAATATGCACCTTATTTTTAAATCTTATCTTTTGGCATTGAGCATGCACATTATCCTATCTTTTTTTCTGTTCTTCCCCATTTTAGTTTAGCTAGTTGATTCATGCATGCTCCAGTGAACAAAAACTGCACTTTCTATTTTTTGGCCATTAAAACTTTTTGCCCAAATACAGGTTTGGGCTCTTTAAAGTGGATTAGCTGATATTTTTTAACTTATTCTTGACGTTGAGCCAGTTCCATGGCTGAGTTACAGGTTACGGTTAGCAACGCTCTGCCGAAGACTAAGCAGTGACTTTAAAAACCTTTTAAACCAAAAGTTGTTCGTTGGTAAGGGATGTCACTGGTATTTTACAATAAACGAATCATTTCTCTACAGAATTCCTTCCCTTGGACCCGAAATTACTTGACTTTTATATAAAGTTCTTTGCTTTTATGCATGCTACCTTGCTAGTTCGGAAGAAGACTTTAGGAAAAATCAGCACAATTGCCTGTCAGAGTTTCATCAGGATTACAACTATTTCTTTGTGTGCTTGTTGATGCTTTTTATCCTGGATAAGCTCCTGGCATTTATGGATAATGTCCACAAGGTATTATGGATTGCAAATGCTGCAAGCAGCTGTAATAGGCGAGTGGTGTCAATGGAACTTTTTCAAGACTGTGTTTACATTCACTTTGGTTATGTAATTCAGCAGTCATCCACAAAGCATCAGCAACAGACAGATTTCAGGTAGGAAAAGCCTTTTTCCACTTAAATTTATCTTTCCAACAATGTTTGAATTATGTTGTTATCTTTAATAGGTTTCGTTTAACAACTTTTCGAAATTCTGTAAAAATTACTCCAAACCCTGCAATTTCTTTGATGTCACACATTGTAGGGCCATGTCATTATTGAGTTAAACTGTGCCAGAAGAAAAAGATAATCTTGTAACACTCACCTAATAGCCTAATGAATCAAAAGTCACTGTTTTAAGGTAGATCAACTGAAATTTGTGTGACTGAATGCACGAGCTGGCAGGCAGATAAAAGCATTTAGCTAGCATCCTGACAAAACCAATTCTGACCTGTAGAACAACGTTATTGTAGACCAGTGCAAGGTCATCAGGAATCAACATTTCTGGTGCATCCCATGGAACAGACATGCTGAACAGTGTGTTCACCTGCCACTTCTTAGCAAGGCTGGAGATAAACAGTTTTTTTTAAATTCACTATGGTTATAATGCATAATAAATTCACTACACTCATAAAGCATAATATATTTACTCTTTCATCATGTGCATATATAGCAGAGCACACCACCAGAACATTTTGCCACACTGAAGCAGTCAGGAAGGACATTGTAATCAGAGCTTTGAGACCAGGGCAGGCAGCTAAAAACTCAGCACAGGGATCTTCTGTATTGTCTCAGATGAAAGCTGAGACAGTATTATCTAGGACAGATAAGCCATCTTACTGCATGCAGCAATGATGAAGGGTGAGACAGTATTATCTAGGACAGATAAACCATCTTACTGCATGCAGCAATGATGAAGGGTGAGACAGTATTATCTAGGACAGATAAGCCATCTTACTTCATGCGGTAACGATTGTAATCATCCTCAAACTCTGACTGCCAGTCTTTGAACTTGTATTCATCATCAAATGGCTTTGTATCCAGGTTTCGGCTCTCAAGATCTTCCACAATCTGCAAGATCAGATGAAATTATCAGACAAAATGACGGATGTAAACAACTCTTCAGATTCTGTGCTTGTGTCAGAAACTTGAACTGGACAGTGCCATACACAAAAGCAAATTTCTAACACAAGCACTAAACTGTGCAGAAGAGATTTCCCTTGAATGGCGAATTAGAGTTCTTACTCAAACAGCTACAAAACTGATGGGTAAGTAAGGATGCAAAGAACTGTCTGCTTGTCTGTGGGAGACAGCAAGGGTTGTTGTGGTCTATGCTCTGCACTGAAGTAGTCAATTGATGCTTACCTCCGAACAGTCACAATACGAAGCAGGACAATATATCCTTCTCCACTTTCTTATAAACATATTTGTTAAAAACGCTTATTTACAAAAATTCAGGAAATTACCTTCATTTGCTATGGGAATTTTTTCAAATAAAGGAAACCTTCAAATTACACACTGCCATACTTTCTAGCTTGGTACAGTTCCCTTGTTTTACATTTAATTTGGGCCATACTTTTATTAAAATTCCCTTAAACCCAGCTACACTGGATGCATTCACTTCCTTAGTTTAAGATTCTGTAAATGCGGGATTAATGAGAATTATAAATACTCTATTTTTTAATTAGAAAAAGGAGCTGTGGGGAATATGCTGAGGCATACTGTTCCTAGTACACACTTGTTAATTGCTAGAATATTACGTGCTGACCAACATTTCTAACAATGCCCAGCTGCGGTATAGAAGAGGATGAAAAATGCAGATTTATTGTTGAACATATAAAGAAAATGTCTCAATAACTCATAAATCATGATGTAGAATGAAAGTCTATGCAAAAGCAAATGTTTGCAGCAATAATGTTCATACTTCTAATAAAGTACCATGGATTTAAAAATCCCCCCACATGCCTACAGCTAACCGCCTTCCATATACTTACAATTTCCCAGTCCGGGATTTCAGTCACATCATATGTAAGCACATCACTGTATTTGCTGCAAAAGATATTCAGTATTTACCATGCTGAAATCACATCCAGCTGTCTATGGGCATAATTATGAACATAGTATTTTTTTTAAAAAAAATGTCTCGACATTCTTTTTAACATGCCTGAACAAATCCACAGTTTCAGCTTGCATCACACATCTGGTGGTAAAAGTGTTGACTATTTTTTTATGAAAATAAACCATAACTATAATCAAATCTGAGAAAACAGTAGGTTCACTGACGTAGATTCCCCCTCAACTCTGATCATAATTATAAAGTTATAACACAGCAAAAGAAGCAATTATGGTGCATCTACAGTTTTGCCCTTTTTCACCTTAAGGATAGTCTTTTTCTTGTATTTCATAGCTCCAGTAGCAAAAATCAAAGGATTACTTAATCAGTAAAAATAACTGATACAGTAACACTAAGAGAGTGAGACAACTCCATTAACATCCTCAGTGCATCTATTAAAATTGGTTCCGTTTCTCAATACCTGGTAAAGGTCTTGCACTCCGATCAAAACATGCCAGCAATTACAGCATTATTTTCTTTCAGAAATATTCATATAGATCAGACCCCCCAGTCCTTATTGCCAATTCTTACTTACCCCATGACAGGCAGATACTTTTCTTTATATGCTTTGTCAACTGCAGACAAGAACTCATCAGTGATGACAGGTCCGTTAACTTCGTAGCTCTGAAGGACCAAACAGGAAATGTCACATCAAAGCTAAGAATATACTATCCACAGTGTCTGTATAGTGTATACAATAATGATACAGAGTCTGTATAGCGTATACAGTAACGATACAGAGTCTTATAGTATATACTATAATGATACAGAGTCTGTATAGTGTATACAATAATGATACACTGTACAGTGTATGCAATAATGATACAGAGTCTGTATAGTGTATACAATAACGATACAGAGTCTGTACAGTGTATACAATAACGATACAGAGTCTGCATAGTGTATACAATAACGATACAGAGTCTGTATAGTGTATACAATAACGACAGTGCGTCCCTGGGATTGAAGGATAGAAAATTCTCGGAGTCCTTATTTTCAGACTTCTGTGCATCATAGACACCAAAACATGGAGCGTGGGGAACCCTGCTCCAGCTGTAGGACTGTGGCTCAGAGTGCTCTGAGGCGATTACTTTGAACGAATTAGTGTTAGTGCTTCTGTTACTTACAACATTGCGCTTGTTCACCATCTTGCGCACGAAGGAAAGAGGCGCATCCAGGTAAATGACCAAGTGTGGGCGCCACAGCTCACAGACAGTGTTGTCATACATGAAGTTCAAGAATTTGAGAGCTGCAAGCATTTTCAACTTTGAACTATGAACATTCCATTAAAAAAAAACAACAAACAAACAACTAGAATGGCAACATTGGCAATACTTGTACAGGTTCTTGTAGAATAAAATTTTGTATGCACCTCTATATTGTCATTTATATATTTATATTTAGATATATAATCATTTAAAGAAGACAGCAAATTTTGGAAAAGCTCCCTCCCCACCAAGTCCTCAAAGACAACATTTCTTTCCTTCCCCAGTTTTGTTAATAACATTAATAACTAGATTAAACTACTTTTACATGTAGCCAGACACATGGCAATCACTTGTCTGCAGCTTACTTACCAGGCCCTGCGATGTGACCCATCTTGTGAAACACATTATAAAACACAATCTGTGAAAACACACTCCTCTCCATGACAACGCCTTGCCCTGCACAAATGTTATTTGCACATCTTTCAACATTTGCTGGTTAGTCAGATATGACCTTCATCACTATAGTATTAGGTAACTCCAACAAAGGTACTGGCAGTGCTCAACTGTTGAGCGCGGCCAGTCCTTTGTTGGAGTTATCTTTCGATAATTTAAGCACTCAGTCCTCATTTGTTCTTTATTAATAATATTAGATGACAACTTCACAAAATGATAAATAACATCATGAACAGAGATGCACTTTAAGGCTTTTCAAAACATTTCAGCAGTTATACATCACACATCATTACTTGAATCTATTTCCATCTATTTCAAGCTGACACATTGTCAGTCACTAAATCATAATGTTACTTAGTAGCTCACACGTGGAAATGCTGGCACTTCTGCGGCCATTGCTGACTAATAAAAGCCTTATGAAAGAAGCACTAGCTCTTTTCCAAACCCTGTAAAAATGATGCCACGACACTGACAGCTCTTCCTTTTCTTGGCTGGGCTGCTGGCCTTTCACTCACCCAATCACAAACATCAAGTGGAGTCAGCATGGACGGGTTTACGTGCTACTGCTAGTGCTACAGCTGGGTAATGTAGTGTAAGCTTATAGGCTCAACTGTACCAGCTTATTGCTAAGTCGGAGGACAGCTCACGGAACTGGAAGGGACTGCACAAAATGCTTTGTGCAAAATGTAACTATTCCCCTGCATTTGTGGAAAGGTAATGGCTATTTACACAGATGAGTACAAAGAGAACCACAGCTCTTTGCATGCATGATGCGGAGTGTGGAGACCTCACAGTGCATCTTGTTATGGGTAGAATAAACAGTAGTTGTCAATGTAGCCCATATTTAATTAGCTCCTATAACTTGGTTTTAGCGACTGAAAATTAGGTGGCTTGAATTTTGTATATTCCTCCCCCCCCCCTCCTCATATTTTAAAAACTTTGTTTGGGCTGAAGGGTTAGGGAGGGGCGGTGGTGTGGGTTAAGGTTAGCCATGAAAATAATTAAAGTGAATTGTTTACATGGCACCCCTTAGGGGTGTAAATAGCCACTGCCAATTGTAACTAGCCCTTTAAATAAGCGGTCTCCCCACTTTGCAGGCAGAAGGGGGCCTGGTTAGCTCAGTTGGTAGAGCTGCAGACTAGCAGATGGAAGGTTGCTGGTTCGAATCCTGGTGTGGCCAATCATTATTTCCTGGAGTTAAACATTGTGCAAACTCCATTTGGCCATTTCCCCGCACATTAAACTGCCTGTTTGCACTGACCATCTTACTGCAGCCATCAGTCTGGTGGTTCTTTCAGTGCATAGTTTAGTAATAAGACCCCATCTCCCATAGTGCGAAATCACCGCGAGGTGGAAGCACTGTCCCTCTAAAATAACCACCACCATTTGCAGGCAGACCTTTTCAGACCACACCGGCTGGTGGGTTCAAGATAAAGAGTAGCTTCTGCTCTATTACCCTTGATTGGCAGGATTTTATTAATTGCAGACAACCTGGGGCTGATGACATGGTCATGCATAATAATTAAATGTTCAAAAGAATGAAATTCAATAAAAATCTTAAATCTATACCAGGTATTGACATCCCCAAGACATTCAGTCATAGTTTCTTGTCTAGCTCTTTAGTCTTGGTAATAATCTCTTTACATTTTCTAACTCACCAGTATTCAGAAGATGCTCCAAAGCATCAACGTAATCAAAGAAGCTCGACATATACATGTCCTTCAGTGTACGTGCAATACACGCCAGCTGTTCCTTGGGTGCACTCTGGGTATAGAAAGTCTCGAGATCAGTAAACCTCACTCTGGCAGGGAGCTGTTCATTTAGCGATCTCAAGTCTAAACTCTCCCCGGCACGAAAGATGTTTGAATCCCTAATTTCTGGCATAAACTTCATGTCGAATTCTTTCGCTACTTTCTCGCCAAACCATGATTTTCCAACTGCCAGGTTACCATCGATGACGATGATTTTCGTATTGTCGTCGAACCGTTTCCTCGTCCGATCGAAGAATTGGTAAAATTCGTTATATGGTCGCTTTTTGTATGGCCACGGAGGGTATTGGCGTTTTGCTGGCTGCCCGTGTGTGGAAGTCAAATGAGCAACTTGTATTGTACCTGGCAAAACAGATGCTTGAACCCTTCCTGCTTGAACGAGTAAAAGGTGACGTGCATGGGGCTGCAAAGAACTTACAGCTCTGGTAATTATCAGAGCCATTCCGAGAGGTGACCAAAGCTTCTACTCTGCTTCAATGTCACCCTACAGTTCTCAAGGCAATATTGCCTCCCCTGACCGGAAGTTATTGTTGCTCTTTTCCAGCAACGAGCCAAGCACAGGACCGACTTTGCTCAGAAACAGCGAAATAAATGTAGAATAAAGAGGATTTCATTTATCATAATTAAAATTAGGCGAAACAGACGTTATTACGGAGCAATATATGCATAGCATGTACTTCATTCTGCATTTGGTATGTTTGGTACGTGTCATATGTACAGGGAAGTAATGTGATAGTTAATTGTGGTCTTGGTTAGCTCCCCTGTACCGTGGTCAATTCGAAACCTTTACTTCAGTATTGTCTTAATATTTCGTTGTAAACCAGATTTTATTCAAATGCCAGCTAGGTTTAATGCAAATTGTTTTCTTACAGGGAGCTGTAAGAAGTGTTTATAAAGCTCTGATATTTTATAGTTTTTACAGTATATCATATAGGAGATAGAAAGACTCTTCAAAACGTAATTGTACTTTGCCGTAATCAAGAAAAATTCCCAACAAGTTATTTCGATTTTGCAATCCTTCATTTCTCTTTCATTTCTTATCTGGAGAGAAATTTGTATACCTTTACACTTGAAAGTTATTTACAGATTTGAACTGCCCTAGTGTTTATGGCTATTGTCCTTTGACCCCCACCCCCACCCCTTCCACTTTGAGGTGGTCCATGGGGCTTTACAAAAAATCATGTTTAAGTTTTCGTCTGGGGTGGAGGAGCGGTTGGGTGGGATATCTGCTCACAGAACTGTGCCCACGTATTGAGTTATATGTTTGAGTATGGATTAACGTGCTTGTCATAACTGCGTTTTCTGCATAAGCCTGAGAATATTCAAGTCCATTCTAAGGGACATCTCTGTGTTGATTTCATGGATCTCAATTCGTGCAGCAGAACCTGGCAATGTTGATATCTTTGCAAACTAGCGCTTCCTTGAATATTGATTCATTAATCCCGTTAGGACACCTTGAGTGAGCGAGTTTTGCTGTTGGCTGGAAAACATTGTCTTAATTGCAAGCTTTAATGTTACGTGTGGTCCAGCCTTGATGTTGAACGCGTTCGTGAAAAAAAAAGTCAACAGAGTCATGCACGTGCGTCGCACAGAGTGTTTTCAATTCATTCTGCAGCTTCTTTTCCCCTTTTTCCTTTCCCCTCCTCCCTTATTTGCATCTTCACGCAATGATTATGGGGGGTGGGGAACTGGAATAGATGAGGATCATCAAAATAGAACAAACAATGCAAACCAACTCTGAACGTCAATATACTTAGGATGAATGACGAACATCGCTGTAGTTCATCCGCATCGCCAGCATAGCTTATACGATTATTCAAGGGGTTATGTATAACAGACCCCTGAAAAAGTTTTCAAAACAAGCTGAGCAGCCGATGCTAGGAACAACTGCCTTATCTTTTCAAGAGGGGCGAAGTTTCATTTTGTTGCATTCGCACGCGTGGCAGAGCAGATGTGTCATATACTATTTCTCGCACTGACCCGAGCAACAAGTTCATTTCGATATTTAAGGCTACATAAAGATAAGAATTTATTCTGCAACAAAATTATAAAACTTTACTCAACTCTAGTCTTACGCAGCGCTTGGACCAAACTTCCTAGTGTTAAAGGACTAGAAAAGAAATATTTTAGTTAGCACATTTAATTTCATCCAGGCCCAACACATTTTAAAAGCGTTATGCCAGCTGGTTAAGTATATTCTCGTTCTGAATCTGCATGTTTTCGTTCTGTTGCTGTTGCTGTTGTTGCTGCTGTTCGTCCGTTTGTTGCTGCTGCTGTTGTTGCTGCTGCTGATCTTGTTGTTGCTGATGTCGGTGGTGCTGCTGTTGCGGGTGCTGTTGTGGGGAATCAAGGTCGTCGGGTGCCGGTGGCGATGGCGTGCCCGTGCTGCCGCCGTTGATGGTGCTGTCTGTAGGGGTGGGGTCGTTCGTGGTTGACTGCTGCGACGACACGAAATCGTGCACGTTGGGAATGTTGGTGATGACGCAGGCTGACAGCGCGCTCCGGTACAGGCTGAGATCAGAAGCAGCGTACCTGCCGAGAGGAGTGAGGTAGGAGAGAGGGGGGGGGGGGAAAATGAGTGACCTTTGACATGTTCTTAATACAAACAAAAAACCATATCGCCATTGGCTGGATGAACGATTCAGGGAGTGCGCGAGCGAGCGAGCGTGTGAGTGGGTGGCTTTGGCCGAGTGTAGGGTGGTTCCAGTGCATGATTAGCTGGAGGTTCGATTCATTATAGATGGCTGGATGAGGGGGGGGGGGGTAGGTTATCGAATGAGTGGAGAAAGAAGGAAATAAATAAAAGACAGACAGACACAAGGAAAGAAAGAAAAAGCTAAGTGAAGAATAAGTGGTTGGTGAAAATATGTGCGTGCTTGCTTTTGCTTAGTTACTCTCGCACACATATTTATCGTGACTATCCCACGTTATTTGCAGCACCTGTGCTACATTTATTGATAATAATTGAATAACCATCGATGAGCACTCCTGTTACTGCTGTCTGTTCTCTTCTTTGCTCCCCCCTCGTTCTTCTCCTCTTTCTCCTCCCCCTCTCCCTTTTCTGTCCCTACTCTTCCTCCTGTCTTCCTCTACCTCCCCTCTTCTACCACTCTTTCACGTGCTACCGTCTCTGCTCTGTTCCTGTCTTTTGCTGTATTTTCAGTTTTTGTTTTTGGAAAAGCTAGTCTCCCGCGTGGCTGCCCCAGGGTATGAAGACGTACATGCACACAGACAAGCACGCAAGTGAGAGACAGACGCCTAAGCAGCGCTCACCATTCCCCACACTCGCCGGCTGTGGCGTCGTAGCACTCGACGTTGTTGATGGTCGTGACGCCGTTGAAGCCGCCGATGGCGAAGAGCATATCGTCGATAACCTGTCGTCACAGATGACATTCGATGACGAGAATGGACTGAGGTGGACGAGCGATGGGATGAACACTGCATTCATTTCGCAAGAGACTCAGCAGACATAGTATTGTCTCCTAGGGCCCTCGCCTTGAGTGTGACGTGAGATGCTGCACTGCGTGGTCTTGCATCGTGACGTGAGATGCTGCAGATTGCCTTCCTTCCTGCTTGCCTTTCTTTCTTTCTTTCTTTCTTTCTTTCTTTCTTTCTTTCTTTCTTTCT
>SMGT01012344.1:15167-37221 GCA_004794575.1 Lanistes nyassanus
TCTTTCTTTCTTTCTTTCTTTCTTTCTTTCTTTCTTTCTTTCTTGTCTAGTACAAGGGTTTCCCCTGGGCGCACCGATGTCCATACACGTGTACGCATGCCTGGGTCTGGATGTGAAACTTGTGCACAGGGTTAATTATCGGGGGTTACTTCTGAGTGCCATGTCATAAGACATCCTTTGCTGCTGACTTGGAACCAACCAAACAGTCAGTCAGCCACTCAGCCAGTGAACCAGACAGCAAGCCAGCCAACCCAGCCCCCCTGCCCCCTATCCGCCTGCCCCCTGCCCCCTGCCCGCCTGCCCGACAGACAGACAGCAGCGCCAAGCTTACCCCCACGGCGAAGTTGCTGCGCGTGTTGAACATCTCTGGGATGGTGGTCCACGTGCGGGTCTGGGGGCTGTAGCGCTCGGCCGTGTTCATGCGCGTGATTCCATTAAACCCCCCCAGCGCGTAGACGTTGCCGTGGTAGGCGACGACCCCCACCCCGCTCCGCCGGTTGCGCATGGGGGTGATGAGCGTCCACTGGTTGGCCGCCACGTCGTAGTACTCGGCCGTGCTCAGGCACTCCTGACCGTTGAACCCACCGCAAATATAGATTTTGTCTGCCACGCAAGAATGTTAATCACGGGGTCATGAAGAGGGTCACACCAGTTCACCTATCTGTAGCCGAATGTGAACAGTGGAAAAGACCTTTTCCGTCATCTGCAGGAAGGATTTCGTCTAAGTTTAGTTGAAATGATATCTCTTCCACAGCTTATCCTTTGCAAGGAAGTGTCAAGTCATGTTCTAACCCAAAGCACAGAAACAACATATCCAACTAACCGTATGCGAGGAAATCGCAGTATGCAAGACAGGGTATGCATGGAAGTCAGGGTATGCAAGACAGGGTATGCACGACAAGGTATGCATGCAAATCAGGGTATGCACGACAAGGTATGCATGGAAGTCAGGGTATGCAAGACAGGGTATGCACGACAAGGTATGCATGCAAATCAGAGTATGCACGACAAGGTATGCATGGAACACAGGGTATGCAAATCAGGGTATGCACTACAAGGTATGCATGCAAATCAGGATATGCAAGACAGGGTATGCATGGAAGTTAGGGTATGCAAGACAAGGTATGCACGACAAGGTATGCATGCAAATCAGGGTATGCACGACAGGGTATGCATGGAAGTCAGGGTATGCAAGACAGGGTATGCACGACAGGGTATGCACGACAAGGTATGCATGCAAATCAGGGTATGCGTGAAAGTCAGGGTATGCACGACGGTATGCAAGACAGGGTATGCACAAGGTATGCATGGAAGTCAGGGTATGCACGACAAGGTATGCATGCAAATCAGGGTATGCGAGACACGACATGCATACTTACCGTCCAGCACGGTGGCCTTGGCATCACTGCGCTGGTGTAGCATCGGGTGAACGAAACTCCACTGGTTGGTGGCGGGGTTGAGACGCTCCACTGTGTTGAGACGCACATGGCCGTCAAAACCCCCCATGGCATACACCATGCCCCTCAGCTCCACGGCGCTGACGTAACACCTGCATCATTAGTCTCACGCTGTTCTACAAATCATCTCAGCGTACGTGCTACGTAGCTCAGCTGATTCATTCCTGAGAATCGTCTGCTTTCGTCCGCAGTTCTCAAGCACAGCCATCGGGTGCGCACGTTGCAAAATCAGAGTTAGCGACACATTTTGGCAACATCTGTATCAAGTCTGGTGGATCTGACTGGGGGCTGGGGTTTCAAGGAAAGGTTAGTGCACTGTAATCGGTTAATTGGTTAGTTTGAGTTTGGGGCTTCCATGTGGCGTTAATACACATGCACGGACGTACAGAGCCATGCCGACACAACTGATACATTGATACTGGGAACACGAAAACAACCTTTTAGAGTTCATGGGCGGGGCTTCTGTCCAGAAGAGTTTGGTCGGGTAGAACTTGCGGCAGCTGTTGAAGTACTCCATCCCGTCAAAACCTCCCACCACGTAAATGGCCTGGTCCACGACAACGCACGCGTGGTAAGCGCGGGGTCCTGAAAACCACAAATTTTCCTTCGTTTCGTTCATCACTTTTTTCCTTATCTTTCTTCTCTTTTTTAAAAATCTTTTCTTGCTTGTCTGTCAACTTATTGTCTCTTCTCTTTCCTTTCTTCCCAATTCTACACAGGTATACTCGAAAGCCTTAATACCCAAGCTTTCATACCCGTTTAATACCCACTTCCAAGTTTGGTTACGATTGTGAACGTATATCCAGTACGAGTTTGCACCCTTTTTGGAGTTCTCGGTTAGTCTCCATTTCAATATTAACCGTATTTGAAGGGAAATGTATGTCATGGACGCAGGTTATAAGAACGCGTATAGCGTTGGTAAACAGGAGAGAACCACCACCACCACACCACCACCACCACCACTACCACCACCACCATTTTCGTCTTCGATGCCGTGTCTGCCATGAGTAAATGTTGCAGCGATGCCTTTTTTCAACTACCACAATCACAATTATTATTGTCATCGCCCTCCTTCTCCTTCGCATCATCATCGTCGTCGTCGTCGTCGAAAGAGACAGTAACACATTTAGCCTCTGCAACCGCAACCATCACCATCACCATCACCATCACCATCACCATCACCATCTGCGAGAAGTCGAAGGGACTGTCTTGCCTCTGTCTGCAACCCTTGACACCTGCCATTTGTCCGCCCTCGTGTCGTAGGTTTCCATGATGTTGCACGGTGACCCGCCGCTCCAGCCACCAATCACGAACAGGATTTCGTGGGGCACTCGCGGCTTGACCAGGCGAAAGTTCAGCTCTAGCTGCGGTTTCCATACAAGGAAAACAATGAGTAATTAAAGCGTGTGGGACGTTTGTCACTCACAAATAAACAGCCGACATCTTTTCTAGCTAGTCCGTCCCTGGCAGCAATTACACGACCTTTAGACCTGACCTCGACAATGCTTTCTGCTCGACTGCTGGTTGCTTTCTCTCTTTTCCCCGCCCTCTCCTCCCGCCTCCCTCCTCACACCCTTCCCTCCAGTGAAGGCGCTTGTGGCAAAGGAAGAACTGTGAGTTTTGTTTGTAAAGGAATGGGAGACCCGTATTTTGCGCCACCATTTTGTATAGAAAAAGTACATTAATGCGTCAGTCTTCATTATTAAAATAAGCACGTGACCTTCTAGTTTTATAGAGCTGACAGAGAAAAAGAGAAGACAGGGTGCGTGAGATAGAGAGAAGTAAATAGGATGGAGCGAGGTCAGTAGGGAATGACGCATGGGAGAGAGTAGAGATAGACTAAGGTGGGAGAGAGTGGAAAGGGAGTGGTGGAGAAATGAAGGAAGGAACAGAGAAGGAGAGGAATACATGGAGTGGTAGAGAAGAAATGTCGGGATAGGGGGGATGGAGAAGAGATGATCTGGAAGTAGGTGGGGGAGTGAGGAAGGGCGAGAGAGAAAGAGAGAGTGAAAGAGAGAGGGGGAGAGAGGGAGGGTGGTAAAGAACGGGTGAATGGAAGTGGGGAGTGGTGAAGGACTGAAAAGACTGGAGACAGAAAGAGAGAGAGATTAAAAAAATGCTGAGTGGGGTGAGGAAGCAGAAGATAACAAGAACTCGTTGTCATGACTACAGGAAGAAAAGAAAACGCCGACAGAGTGGCACCTGCGCCTGCTGCTGGGGGTTGACGTTGAGGTTGCACAGATACTTGAGGACTTCCAGGGTCAGGCTCTTGGCCTCCTCGCTCTCGCGCACGTAGGGGTGGGGCTTGATGGTCTCCACCACGTACTTGATCGTCAGGAACCCCATGCGCATCGTCTTCAGCAGACTGGCTATCTCGCCTTTGCGCTCCTCCGGGCGGTAGCTAATCCACTTGCAGGCGGCCTCAAAGATCGACTCCTCGTTTCTGACGTTCAGGTTGTCGGAAGACATGTATTCCACCAGGTCGTGCAGCTGTGCAGCGAAACCATCTCCCTGGGTCTTTACGTGCGCCCGCATCCCCATGTGTGTGTTTAAGTGGGGTGGGATGTGGTTCCATGCTCACACACGCGTGTCTATGTTTGTGGGTATGTACTGTATGTGCGTGCGTATGTGCGTGTGTGCGCGAGAAGATACCCCCCACCTGTGTTTGACACATGTTATAAAGCAGCTTGAAATAGGACTGAAGAGGAGGACTGAATAATAGAGAAATAGAAATCTACAATATTTCGAACACTTCTGTTTCCACAATCTCTAGTCACTGAGTCATTTTCGACATTTCTGACAATTTCCACCGCATACCCGTCACCCTCCTTGCCAACCGTTCCCAGTGCACTTACATGCCAATGTACTCCCCTGCTTTTAAAAAAAAGGCATGTACTCCCCTGCTTTAAAAAAAAACTTTCGGCAGTGGGATTGGTTGGTTTGGTTGTCTAGAAGGAACGGAAAAAAGTGCTGCAAGTGCGATTTCGCTCCATGGATAAGGTCAATGCACTAAATAAGTTAAACAATGTTTAACTACACACTGTAAACAAGAGGTGTTCAAGTTAGAACACTTATTTTGTTACCGAAACAGAACGCATTTTACATTGACTTAGAACGCTTGAGATGTGGCAGTGTTGAACTAGTGTAAAAAGTGTTCTAGTCTGTGTTCTCGAAAGTGTAAATGGCTGGAAAATGCATAAACGATGTTCTGATAATATTCCAAATTTGTGGAGGCAGCAAGTGTCCAGTCAAGGAAGGGTATGCTAAGGACACATGTAGCACACATCTTACATACTATTTACACACTCAGCACATATTTTGCACCTGGTTTAACAGTTTTTACGTGCAATTAGGGTTTTAAATATTTACATGTAGAATGCAGGATATAATCCTTGACCCCCCACTAGATTCGAACGAGTGGCGTTCGACACTTTAGTCCAGAATGCTCTGACATACGAGCTAGCTAGCCCCCACCCATCCTTCCCAGTTTGACATACGTACGTTTGTAGGAATGCCTAAAGGCTGGAACAAGTCAGTTTTGATTTTAGTTTAATTAAAGTTCTGACATCAAAAGAGCTAGCTAGCTCCATTTCCCCGTTGACATGCGTGCGTTTAGTATGTATTTGAAAGAATGTCTAGAGACTGGAACAAATCAGCGCTTAAGTTTAATTAATGTTTAGACATACGAGCTAGCCAGTCCCCTACCGCTTTTCCCGTTGACATGCGTGCGTTGGCGTGTGTTTGTAGGACTGGCTAGAGACTGGAACCAGTCGGTGCTTGCCCTGTGGTGGTCTCCCTCACCTCTAGCTCCAGAAACTCCTCGCTCTTGGATACCACCTCGCTGAAGTTGAAGTACGCAAACTGCATGGCGGTTTTCTCGAGCCCCGACCGGAAGTAGCAGCGCGCGAACCTGGCGATGCCCAGGCAGTTCTCGGCAGCCAGTTGCTGCTTCAGGAACTCGCAGCACGACTTGACGAGCGGTGCTATGAGGAACCTGCGACAGGACCAGAAAACTCGGTTGTGACAGACTCTGCATCTTGGATGGTCGCTGTACAAACGAGGTGATTGACTGATGGAGAAACTGCTTCGTGGTTGACATTTCTCCACTTAACGCTTACTCCTGATCTGACAGGACGAACTCCTCCTTTCCTGACCATTGTGTAAGGTTCTTCTTCATTACCCCAGCACAAGATGGGCAACGCCTGCTGATTGGTTAGCTACGAATCTCCCGACTCCTTTGGAAACCAAACCTTCCTCTGACTAATAAAGGCCTAGACAGCAGTTTCTCTGTACGAAGTTTAAACTCTGGATCCCGACTAACACGAATGAGCCATTCGCGGAGATGTCTTCATTTATGGAGGTTCAAGCATCCGAGAAGTTCAGAGCCTGTTCGTACCTGTCGGCAGCTGGCATGATGGACTCCACGTTGCTAGTTGTGATGAACACCTGACGGTTGTAGCAAAAGTGGATAATTTGCTCCAATACGTCAGGCGACACGTCGGAAACAACAACCTCCTGCACCTGCGGCGGCTCGTAGGGCTGGATAGATCTGTGCGTGAACACCTGTGAGAAACAACGCAGGTATCTAGAAAGCTTTATTCCTAAACGCCTGTGAGAAACACGGGCATTTAAAAAGCTTTATTCCTGAATACCTGTGAGAAATACAAACACCTAAAAAGCCCTATTCGTGAACTTCTGTGAGAAACAGAGGCATCCAGGAACTTTATTCATGGAAACCTGTGAGAAGTACAGACATCTAGAAATATCTGGTCCTGAGCACCTGTGACAAATGCAAGCGTCTAGAAAACTTTATTCTTAAACACCTGTGAGAAGAAACAGTGGACGGTGTCTGTGGAAACATGACGTTATTGGATACTGGTCTGGCTTTCATAGGTTGGACAAAGAAGAAGCAAAGTCGTATAATGGTGACTGATGGAGACACGGAAGGGACACTCACCCACTCACTCGCTCACTCACTCATTCACTGAAGCACTCAATTACATACACACATACACACGCACACATGCAAACACAGACACGCAATAATGAGCAGAAAATGCATTAAGTGAAATTCAAGATAAGACAGGCAAAGACCACATCGAAAAGCTGGAAGCAAATGGAAGATCACAATCCAGGCTGAGGTGGGACCCAACGACAGACAGAAATTCGAGTTAGACATTCTTACTGCCGAACAGAGCCGAATAGCACCACTGACTGACGGACGGACGGACGGACGGACGGACGGACGGACGGACGGACGGACGGAGTGGATGGATGGATGGATGGACACTGCTGGTCCGCAAAAATGCACCCAAAATAAACGAAACAGACATCTGAATTGTGCATCCTGCTCACCGCCTTGAAGTAGGCGCTGGACGCCGACAGAATGTTGCGGTGCACGAGGAACGAACAGTCATCTACCCTGATGATGGCGTCGCAGAGCTCGCCCTTCTCCCTCAGGTCGTTCAGGATGTCCAGGGCCTTCTCTGTGAAGTCCTTCCGGTGCAACCGCAACTCCGCCGCAGACGGGGTGTTGAGGGCTCCTTCCGAGGTGGAATCGGCTCCCTCCAGCAGTCTCTCGAGCGAGACACTGGACGCTTCCACCGCCACATCGCCTATATTCATCTTTGGGTGCGGAGTCTGGGCGGCAAGCTTGGATGGGCCTGTGAGCTCCCCCTGAGAATCATTCTGGGTCTCCTCATCCACCCCGATGATGTTGTTTGCTGATACTGTAGGCCTTTCTTCCCCCCGCTGCTTTGCGACGTCCACGTCGGCCAGGGGAAGCCGAAAGGAACGGACTTTAGCTGCTCGGGTGATGACAAGAAGCCATGGTTATCCTAAAACTCCATCCAGAACCGAGTGAAGGAGGAGAAGTTCCCAGGAAGGACTGCCTCACGCTATTTCTGCTCTCATTCTCACTTCGTCATCATTGATACCAATGACGTAAATAACGAGTGACGTCATCGGAGTTTTCGTGGCGAATCTGATTTTTCTGTCTTTATGCAAGAAGAGTTCGGCTTATCACATTTCACTCTCAAGCGTCTAGGTCAGAGAAAGGGAGAAACGAACTATAATATCCTTTTGTACTGATCATGACTAGCATTTGTGGTAGGCTTTAAACTGTGAAGTTTTCGATTCGCATGGTGTCATGTCCTGTAATCTAAACCAGTCTAGACTCTGAACTAATTAAAGGCGCGGAATGAAGTTCCCAGACCGTAGACGGCAGGCTAGAAGGATATTGCATTAAAGACAAAGGTGCTTTGATCTCAGCGGCAAATCCTGACAGAACAGAACTGAAAGCTCAAAGTCGATGATAAACATCCTGTTATGATGAACATCCTGCTATGATGAACATCCTGCTATGATGAACATCCTGTTATGATGAAACAACAAGATTTGATTTTTCCTTTTCAGTGGAGCGCTGTTTAATCAATGCTGTGGTTCCTAACTGTTGGCTGTAATGCAAAATATTATATGGATAACAAATCCGATCCTCTGGGTGTGCGTGTGCGCGTGCGTGTGTGTTGCAGACGTGTGAGTGTGGTTTAAAACAGACAGACGGGAAAGCAGGCAGGCAGGCAATCAGGAACGACAGAAGAAAGGCAGGCAGGCCACCCGGTTCGTATGTATTGAATAGGAGATATTGCATTTATTTCTGCCTCCTCAAACACTGGCATGATGAATAAAGTGTACTAAAGGCGGTCGATTATTGTTTGCCATCCGTAAGAATGGTTTGTACATTGATTTCGGCATGATTAAAAGTAAATAAGATATAGGAAAGGGTTACCGGCACCCTCACATATCTATATTCACACCACAGCGTGCTCTCTTGAGACTATATATACTGATAAAAAAAATTAAGAGACCAGCTGCAGGCATGTCACGGACGCGTGTACTTTGCAAGAACACAGCATCCAGACCAAATTACAGGTTGGTCGTCCTGGCGGCTTTACAGGACAGAACAACCACCGCCAACACGCTCAAGAGACAGCTTCGAGCACCCAGCAATGTCACCACCAGCGACCAAACTATTAGGAACTGGGTACGTGGGGCTACCCTGCGTTCAAGGTGTCCTGCAGTGTGACCTGTCCTGACACCGTCTCACCGCGCTGCTCAGCTGGCGTCATCTGAATTGGACACGTCAGCAGTGGGCCAGAGTTGTCTTCACTGATGAGTCCTATTTTGTCAAATCATTTCACGATGGCAGAATCTGGAGATGACAGGGTGAGCCTTATCATGATGCCGCTATGAGAGAATGTGAACCGTTTGGTGGGGGTTCATCGTGGCTTGAAGAGGAATGAGCATGGTCTACAGAACACCCCTGTACCGTGTGCAAGCCAAGCTCACTGGCGAGAGATGACATTGTGGCCCCTCGTACTACCAGCGCTGCAGGCAATGGTACCAGGCGCCATTCTCCAGGATGACAATGCCAGACTACACAGGGCTCAGGTCATCACCACCTTTACCAGTAAGCGACTTGATGGACTGGCCAGCAACTTTACCGGACCTGAACCTGAGGAGATACCAGTGGGATGTGCTGGGCCGTAGTCCACGGGCAAACCATCCACCACCAGGTGACCTGCCGTTCTTTTTTGCTTGAACAGGTGTGGCAGGTGATCCCGCAAATGACTCTGGGCACACTGACTCAGTCCATCTGACAAGGGTGACCTTGCTTCTGTGCAGGCCGATGGAGGGCACTCACGTTTTGAAACTGGTTATTATGTGCTGCACCAGCTGACTTTTGTACGCGTGGGGTGCGTCCTTCATGTAAGGGAATCTTGCTGTTGCAATGAAAATAGCCCATTAACCTGTTGTTGGTCGTTGCATTATTGAATAAGGTACACTTCAGCTTCACTGTGACTACTGGTTTGTGTTTTGGCATCTACAGCGCGTGCAGTTTGCACTTGTCTTTTAGTTCTTTTGACCAGTATATGTTAAGGGTCGCGCCGTTCTGTTGACAGTTCTCGGGGCTTAGCGTTTCTCAACAGCATGCCTAATCTTGCACGCGTTCACTGTTAAAACAGTTTCAACTCACTGCTGACTTTCAGGATTTACGCAAAACGTGTATTTTTTCTTAAAAGCACGGGGCTGGACAAAGCTGCAAACGGAGGTAAAACCCGATATTAAGGACGGGAGGTAGATGAACTTCCTTTGTTTTACTTTGATCCCACTAATGACATCATATTGCCTGTAACTTGAACTTCCCTCTTTCTTTTTTCCTTTCTTCATTTATTTTTCCGTCTTTAGTCTTCTTTATGCTGTGTTCTTTATAAGTGTATTTTGCATTATGGGCTCTGAAGATTTAAACAGATCTCTCATATCGTGTGGACAGTCTCAAAAGGCAGTCTCACTGAATCTCTTAATGGTGCTTGGAGAATGCACGGAAAATGCGGCGCAGACCCGAGGAGACAGCCAGGGAAGCACGCACGCACGTCTGAAAACGTATGACACGACCTGGGGAAAAGAAAAGGCCTAGTCACACAGTACCCGTATGCTGACAGAGTCGACTTCACGGAAGCTAAGATCTCAAGAGGGACTAGCCGTGAAGTCAGGGCACGTCAAGACAAAAATAACTTCCTGCCCCACTTGCCTATACCCGAGGCAATCCAAGCAAGCCTCCAGCGGAAGAAGTCGGGTATATCTGTGGCGCCAGTATAAAACGTGTTCAGTTAACGTCATTTTATGAAATTCCAATGAAACATTTGCTGCCTGCCTGCCTGTCCGTCCGTCCGTCCATAGGTCCGTCTGTCTGTCTCTGTTTTATAGCTGCTCTGAAGCAATTTTTACCTGGCGAAGGAATAGGAACGAAAGACAAAAGAGAAAACGATCCATCTGAAGTGATGTGCGCTTGTAAATACTGTTATGCTTGGAGGGTTTTTGAAGCCGACAATTAAGCGTGCACGAGTGCGCGTGTCCGCGCATTCACGGGCTCACAGCCATAATTAATTCAGGGTATGCTGAATCGACTTCCGGCGTACGCATATATACTGTGGACTGCCCTATCGCCGAAGTTCGATCGATACCCGGAGTTCTGTCACAAGTACCCGCTATTAATACGTTATGGGGCACGACCTGAATCCAAATCCTCCTCCGAAGGACTCAAACTAGGTCAGCACGAGCTCGATTGGGCGGGTGGGGGCGGAACAGATCGACAAGAAAGCGGGTGGTGCAACCAGAGTCAGGCAGGGTATAGTTTGCTCAGCAGTGTAAACAAAATCGATTTCGCATTTGTTCAGCCGCAACCCCTGCACGTGTCCAGCACATTGCAAAGAACGTTCTTCACTAAAAAAAAAAAATCATCTCTGCCAAAAGAGCGAAAGAGAGGATGGGGAGGGGGCAATCGTGCGTGCCTCGTAAATCTGTTCGCTCATTAGTATGCTTCTGTGTTTACGGTACGAATCTTTGTGCGTTTTCATGTCGATCTCTGACCTGTTTTCCAGCATGCTGACTGTGCACACCGTGTGATGTCTCTTGATCTCATCTGTTCCTACAGGACTTACAGCTTTGCATCTGTAGCTGATTCTTCTCAGAAATCCCAGTGCGGGTTCTCTTGACCTGTGGCAATCTCACTGGCTTCAGGGTCGGGTTACGTTGCATGGCCTCTCCATAGTTAAAGCCCATAGGTAAAGCTGGAAGGTAAATACACCGCGCGAACAGGTCTTAGAACCCTGTTATGACCGGAAGGGCAGATGAAGGCTCTTGCAACCCGCCCCAGGACGCATATAACACATATCTAAAACTGCAATCTGTTCCAGTAGTGATAGCCGATATTATTTACGCTGTTTATTTTGTCAGTATGATACCTTTTATTTTATATGTGCTAGGTCGGGGGTGGGGGGTGGGGGGAGGAAAGGGTGCTTCTGTGTGTGGTCATGTGTGCTTGTGCGTGTTAGCGAGGGAGCATGCACGTGTGCATGCGCATAACCTTCACCAATGTTTTCTGGTAGTGAATGTCGTGCAGTACCTTGTCTGTGTCCTGTTCTTGTCGGATGTGCCCGCCGTGAGGGCTTCAATGCTGCATTGTGTGTTAACCCGCCCCCGGTGCCTTGACCGTTCGATGTGTAAATATATTTGTATGCAGAACGAAAGTTGGAGTTTTCTATATTATCTTGGACTAGGACACGCGGGTTTGGAAGATGCTTCCAAATTCATGTTACCTTTGTCTGCGAAGTGATTTATTTTTCTGCATGAGGCAATGAGCATATAGACAAATCTATATTCTGGTGGGTTGACACAAATGAACACTAGCGATTTTTGTGCACGCTTTTATGAACAAGCAACTGTGCAAGACGGCCATTTTACCCTCCTCACCCACTCCCAAGGACTCGATCGCTGCGTGTGGTAACATTTATATGAATGTCTTCAGAACTGAAATCGATTTAAAGCAGTCGTGGAAAAAACGTACTCAAAGCAACTCCTGGTACAACTTTTTAATCACAGGCTGTGAATAGTGAACAATCGACTTTTTTGTGTGTCTTTACTAACCTCGCTGGTAATCATTACGTTTTACTTTGGGTTAGAGGTCTCAGACTATAAATTGACGTTTATCAAAATAACTATTTATTTATGCAGAGTGATATCAATCCTTCCCTCACACTACACTCCCAAGTGAACCGTAGCAATAACAGCCTTTCTTAACCGGACGAATATGTGTCCTCCTATACACATGGTTAAAGGTAAACGTTGTCCCGTGACCTTTTCAGGTCATAGAGAAGTGGAAGTGTATGAGCCAACCACTTTCCTGTGGGCCAACATGGTGAAGGCCCTACCTATCTCGTCCCTGACCCATGTCAGGAACCTAATTCGCACCTGGGTCGACTGTACGCGTGGTGCGGCACAAGGGTATCGAAACACGGCTTTCAGGTTCGGAGGCCTGCGCTCTAACCACTCGGCCACCCGCTTCCCAGTACACATTAGATTCGGCAAATTAGAACGCACCATCGTCCGGCTAAGAAGGGCCTCTGCGCGTCAAATTCTAACGTTCCAAACCACGCACCTGACCGTGTTGGCGAACTACGACCCACATTCGACCTATTAAGAAAAGCAATTGTGCGTCCTATTGCAAATTTGTACCACAGGGTACATACATAAAGCCCGATTCGAAGAACGAGAAAGGCTATTCCTCCGAAGGTCAGTAGGGGGCCTACGTGCCGCAGCGCGTCTAACTTGGCCTAACCCAGTAGTGAAGCTTATAATTGCCGTTCTTAATTCAGACTAAATGCCTTGCGTAATCGCGAAGCCGCAATTTGTGCAGAACATTCCTGCTCTACATCGTCAGTCTGTATTCACGTTAGGCTACATAAAAGTTATATCTAATAAGCCAGCTTGCCATGTGTTTATATACGTGCGTCTTTACGTATGAACAAGAGATCCGAACGCCCCTGCGGATCTCCTCCGGGTTGATATATGTGTTCATTTATTCCTTCAGATTCAATAATTGATCAATTTCATTGTCACTTTTGTTATCTTTGAAGTCATCATAGTGTTGGAAGCATTTACGAAGTCGGGTCTCCCTGACACGTACTTGACATGTCAGATAATTTTATATGCACGCTTTGTCTCGAAAATGAATCTTATTTAACGGTAAGCTTTGCTATTTAATAGCAGACAAACATCATTCAGGCCTAGGTAACTAGGCTGGACTATATAACAGACATATAATAAAAAGGTTCCATGACCCTTCTTTATGACGTCAGCCATAGGCTTTGATTGGAAGACTGGTGCCTCCCCTCCCCCCTTTGTCAAAGCCAGAGAGGTGTTTTAAAAAAAAGTTTAGCTGTTTGTACGAGTGCGTGTGGCGTGCGCTGCACAAGACTGAACTTGCCGCAGTGTCACAACATGCAATACCGTTTCTGATACGTTGACAGGTAAGTGTGCCGTACTTTGTCAGCCGTATAGCTTCCATACCGCGTATCGTCTGCTCAAGCTGTGGCCTATAGCTGTCTCACACACGTTACGTGTTGCAGACGCGACGCGGGCACCCCGTGCGCACAATCAATCGATGAAGCCCAGATCTGTGCAGAAGCACGGAGACAACCCTGGTGTGTGTGAGTTCCGTGTTATTGTGGTGCGTGTGCTGTCAGTAATCAAAATGTGACTGCCGGCTGCCGGTTTTCGCTTTTTTGTTTCCGTGTGACGTCGAACGATGGCAATGGCAAATGACAGCGACACCAACAGCAGCACAAATGAAGGTGGACAGGGCGATTCAAGTCGGCCAGTCCGCCTGACGTTTCTTGCTTTGGTCATTCTGGTGTCGCTGGTGGCCAATGTGCTGCTTCTCTCTGCCGTGTGTCATAGCAGAAAGGTAATGCAGTCCATGCAGAACTTCGCCATCGTGAACATGTCAGCAGTGTGCCTTCTCGACTGTGTTTTCAACATGGCGTTAGTGTTTGGATCGCTGGCATCCGGAACTTGGAATTTCGATGAAACATTGTGCAGGTGCCACTTGTTCGCGATGAATGTTGTGGTAGTTGAGACTCTTTTGCTGTTGACACTTCTGACAGTGGATAGGTACCTGGCTGTGAAACTTCTAAATAAGTATGACTTCATGCTCGCACCACTGTCCGTGGGTTTATGTGTTGGCTACACGTGGCTCCAGAGCCTTGCATTTAGCATTCCATTTCTAACGAACTCCGTCGCAACTGCCTTCCATCAAAGTCTTAATTCGTGCTCAGTTTCCAACGAAACATCTTTGGCGTTTACAATTGCTTCATCAGTATTTTGCTTTGTGGCCCCTGTGATAACCCTGGTTGTTCTGCATAGTTTGATATTTTACTTTGCCTACAAGCAGCATCGCGTTTTGAGAACACTCGTGGCACAAAGCCATTACACCGAGCAGCTGACGAAGGAGTCGAGGCTGTGGCAAGAGATGCTTGCTGTCAGGTTTGTTGGGCTACTGTGCATCTTCTGGTTGATACTGCAGGTACCGTACGTCATCACTACCTATATCAACCATTATCGCTTCAGCGAAGAACTAGATTTTGTTACGAACTATCCTGCAAGTGTGGATGTGGCCTTCATCTGGATGCATTTTTCGTACTCTGCATCTTTTCCGGTTGTCACTTATCTATGGCGGAAAGAGCTGTGGCAGACGACGAAAGAGTGTGTGATTTGCCGCAGAAGCAACTCCGTTGTTGACATAGAATCAAAGCCAAAGCAGGGATCAAGAGCTTCAACAGCTAGAGATAACTCTTCCAGGGTTGCGTCCAAGATGAAAGACAGGGATCAGAAAGAAGAGCCTCCCAATATACTGTTCTTCAACGTGCCCGTTCTGTTCGCTACCTCAGATGGTATCCATATTGAAACTCCACACAGCGAGATTTCCGACACAGAGTTCTTTTACGCTGAAATTCCCGACACGGAAACATCAACCAAAAAACAGCTGAAGGGTCGGAGGCTGGATGTTGGTTACCCTGAGAATGACGATCTGGGACTGCCTTCTGACACTAGCGATTATGACTCGAGTACGGAGGTGGAACCCCGGTTCCCGCCCCTGGCACCTGGACAAGAGAACGGCACAGTGGGCAGCAGAAAGTTCGTGTCCAACGACAACATTGAACAGCAACAAAACGGGAATGTTAAGTCTCAGTTAAAGAATTCTGCATCGTTTTCTCTCACAAATGGCAACGACTCTGGTCTGGATTTGAGTGACACACCTGCTTCGTCGGCAGGTAACCAGTTACAGAAACTGGTGGAAAGATCTCAAGTGTGTGCTTCCAAAGAGGAAGATGGCAACGAGTCGGGTATCGGCAACACCACTGAACATGAGTATTGTGAGGATTGCAACAGCATGACCAGACATAACCCAGAACATAGCCCACACGCACTGCGAAAGAAACCAACACGGCTGAAACCCTTGGAGAAATCAAAAAGAAACAGAACCAAAAAACTAGCGCGTAAGAAGAACAGAGACGAAGAATGTGGTGCGGCGTTCAGCACAAGAGCTGGTGCCAGAACCCAACCACCGAGTGACAGCACACAGCCTAGTGAGCGGTCTGGCAACCTGCTTAGAACTGATGGTGACGGAGAGAACAGTGCCAACAGGACAACCACAGAATCTAAAACCGCTTCAGGTCGTGGCCACAAGAGGACCATGACATCAGACAGCCAGAAATCTCTGATGGACTCTAACAGTTCATCGGAATTGTGTAGCATGAAAACCCAGAGTTCCTGATGTGAATATGTGTGATGGCTGAAAGGTTTGTTTTTATCAACTTCACCACACAGTACATGCAGGACAAAACACATGGCATGTATGGTCCTGCCACACAAAATCTGTACAGTCTAGCTGAAAGAAACACTAATATCACGATTTCTTTAACCCAACAAGATCGCAATGCCACACAAAGCAGAATACTTTAGCCCTCCACCTCCACCGCAGGGCCTATACTGTTTGATCCAGCTGAATTTTCCCAAGGGGTGTTTTGTTGGATGGACTTTACACTTTTGAGTTTCCTGCCGAACCACGCACTACATGTGTATATTGTTCTGTATGCTTTGTCCAGAAAGCTGGTAACAGCAACGCTTTCAGCAGAACTAAGTAAAGTGTTTCCATAGCTTACTGAAAATGATTCACAAGTTAATGTTTGATGGTTTTCAGAAAAAAAATCAATATGTTTACAGCAAGAGCTAGTACTTATTTATTTTTTATAAAGCTTTTTTTGTGCAGTTCTTTAAAACCAAGGCGCTACAGCAAACATTCCCATAATGTAATCCACCAACAGGGGTTCTTGTGGCTTATTATATTAATTGTACCTTAGTTGATGAGACATCCAACACACAGGCAGTACTGCATGCTGAATTCTATGATTACAGGGTAGCTTTAAAGACCCAGTACTTAAAACATCTTACAATGCGGTGATCAACATATGTACTTTTATGTATACACGCTTCACTTCTTTATCCATTGTCTTCATTTTTTTTAAATCCAGAAATAGCATTTTCTTCCACTACTTTAAGCTGTAAACCCATGTGAGTTTGTACACATGTAGGTCAGTCATATTTGGAAAAAAAACACCTGCCATCATATTTGATTTTTTAAAAATCTCTAAATGATTTGAATGGAGCTTCCAGTGCATACTGTGCTTTTTAAAGACTTGTTCCTTCTCCTTGTTATGAAGGTCTAAAAATATAACACCTGTTATGTTTTGAGAAGGATCATCGAGAGGTGGGGGGAGGGGGGGTACTGAGTTCCAAAGCCCCCAAGTCTTTAGGAGACCCCGAAGTTGCTTATACATGCATCTTTAAGAAGGCCCCGAGTCCAAATAATTACTTTTCCAGGGGCCCCTAACAGCCTTGGGTTTTGAGGAATGAAATGTGATTCAAAGGAAACACAGGCAGGGTCTCTTTGTCCTCAAGTTTTGTTATCAATCTAAAAGGCAAGTAGAGAAGGGTACGCTACAACTTAGGCAGCCAATTAGAGCACAGACCTGTGTGCAGTGGACTGTGTTAACATTTGATTAGAACCTGGCGTCGACCTCTGCAATCCTTCCCTACACCCCCCACCCCCCCCAGCATGCACGTTACCTTTACTATGCTTCTTGGCCTGTGGCCAACAGTAAGTTGAGAACTATATCTAGTCATAGAGCTGTAAGACATATATAATTTTTAGACACACTTCAGCAGAACTTAATCTGACCTCTCTCATGTTGCATGCACACACACATGCACAAACTCAAGATAAAAATAATCTAGGCATAGTTTCAAGGGGTGTATACACAGTAAGACCCCAACAGATTTAAGATTCACGGGAAATGAATTCCCCCTCCCAATCTATAAGCATAATAATGTTTAATTTATCGATCGCACTCTGATTTTGGTTGTGCCGAAACTCTCATCTCTTGCTGCGTCAAGTTTGAGGAGGTTATTATGGGACCGGGGTGACTGGGGGTGGGATTGGAAAACGAAAGCATGCCATGGTGAATCTGTTATGAAGACTTTGCTCTCACTGGATGATGAATGTTTGACATGACTCTTACATTGTATTAGTCCCATGGGGTATGTAGGCAGCATTTAATTTGCCAGTGATGCAGTGTTCACGTAGAAAATTTCAAGAGGTATTTTTTTTTTGCATTTTTACCAATGCTCAGCTGACGATGGCACTGCAGAGTACATCTATTACAGCCTGTATTTTGCACTGCTTGATTTTTAACCTTTACACTGTTTGAATAATGTGTGCACACTACAGTTTGAACTGACCATGTAAATAGATGCGTTATTTAAATGTTAGCAGCTGAAACAGAACTAATGGGTATTGTTGCTACTGCAGTTCAGTGGAAGCAGAATAAAGTTAATCATCAGATGTCTGCAGATTATTATCTTTACTGCACAGCTTCATAGATATGCAAAACCTATCATAACAAAACACTAACAGAGCCTACGAAGAGCAGTACATTTCATGTTCTCATTCATGAGTATATGTGTCCAAGTACTGTAAAAATGAGATGATTAATCCTGTAGATAGTTTTTTTTTTTTTTTTTAAATAGTATGGCTTCCAACTTTCTGCCTTCAGAGAATGAATGCTCAAAGTTCATTTAGCTATCTCCATAGCCACCATTCTCAGACCTCAGAAAAATAATTTTTTTAAAAATCAGATTGTTTCAGGCATCTTGAAACACTGATATATGTTCTTAGAGTTGCTGCTAATTTTTTTTTTTGCATCAAGTTACCCAGGTACCTGCCCCCAACCCCCACCATATTCGTATTTTGTATGCACTGAATATGGTCTTTCCTTCAGCCGCAGATGATCGCAGTGAACTATCTTTTTGGTGCACATCTAATTTGTATAACTCTTTGAATCAAGTTTGCTCATGCATGTAAATTCTTCCATCTTCATGTCTGTACAAAGAAATTGACAGAGGATACAGCAGACAGCAGAACTGGCCAACAGTCATGCAAAAAAAAAATTTTTTTAAGTGAAAGGTTTTGGAATCCATGACAGGTTACAGTTGCTACAGTTTTAAATGTCAACTGTCATGGTTTAGGTCTGATAATTTCAGTATATGCAGATTTTGTTAGGAGTGGTTAGTGAACTTTCATGCCAAGCGCATTACAATACAGTTCCTAGAGCTTCCTCTGGAACATTTCTCTTCTTGTTTGGTCCTTAGGTTATTGTTGCTAGTCCAGTCGATGCGTTTTATTTTTAAAATGCATGTGTGAATGTGATCGCAAAGATGTGCAAAGACCAGTATTTGAAAGAATTTCATTCCATGCATGCTTATGTTGGTTGCCTTGTGCAACAGAGGGAACAAGAAGTACTTACAGTAGAATGTTTGCTGGTTTGTAGCTGCAGTATTATTTATGTTTGTATTCTTGTCAAAAATTACTTTAGTGTGGGCAGGATTTTCTGAACATGCATACTAAACATAAGCTTCAATCAGCAAAGCCTAGAAACATATAAAAAGTTATTCTGTTAACAGTTGTCATCTACATGCCAACATCCTTCCGTCCACATAGCTGCAATGCAAGATCTATTTTTATGGCATTTTATGTTTTTTGTGAAATCCTGCAATTTTCATGTACGTTTTGTAAGTTTTCATAGATTGTCAGTTTATTAGAAAGAAAAGGGTTTTTCCCCACTTATGTTTCAAGTAATTTATTGTGGAAAATGTGCTGCATTTTCAGATATAAAACACGTAAGTTTGTTCTTCATCTGTGTACGTGTATTTAAATGGTTCAGGTTGTATGCTGTTGACGACAGGAATTTCTTTAGCTGAGCAATCAGAAAGAAGTGGAGACAATATAGTTCACAACCACAGGTCCCCCTGCCATCGATGGAAAGTAAAAATCGAAATAATTGAACCTTGTCACACTCTGTAGACTGTTGCTGCAGTACCATCCTGTTCTTCTTCAATGGTTCCCTTGTTACGGGACCTTGCCACTGGATAACACGCCTTTAAATGCCTGATGTGACCAGGAAGCTGATAATTCTGCCTTGTACAAACACTTGTACTTGGCTTGGTAACTGGATGCTGTACACCTGGGTGTTTTGTGCAAGTGGAAGTTATTAATTTCAACTCAAATTAAAGTCGGTGATCGTAGGTACGTGTAAGTTTAGTTGTACTCCTGGATAGTGAGTTTTATAAAAGCATAAGGGAGAAGAATATTTATATTCTTTTAAACCTTGCAGGAAATGGAAAATTTCCGTTAGTTCATTATTAATGAACAAATAAAGTAACTTTTTACAACCTGAAGCAAATGATTTGTTTAAAAAAAGGGGCATACAAAATGCTGCCAAAGTATATGGCTCCAACAGGTGCAGTAAAACTATCTGTTTGATGGTGAAGTAGGTGTGACAGAAATTGCAGTTTGGGGATAGGTCCGAATGCTGTAATAAAGTGTGTGAGGTTGGTATGTGAGGACGTCTCTGCACAGGTTTCATATGGTAGACATCATCAGAAAGGGTAGGAAGAATGGCATAAAGTTTAACGTCCAAGGGTCCCCGTGTGTTTGCAAGAGTTGTGGATGCAGTTAGAAATCAGAGGTCGATAGCTGACGTTTAACATGAAGGAGATGGTAACAGGCCCTGAAGAGCCAGCTTAGCAGCCAGGATGCCCTGGGAACCAGGCAAAAATGTTAACATTTTGACATGATCTGAATCAGGAAAGGATGGTCCAAGAATTGAAAAGCATGGGCACATAAGCCAGCAAGAGAATCAGATAAAATGTTCTTCTCAGTCGAGTGGTTGGCATGTATGAGGGCTGGGAACATAGTAAGAAGCTAAGAAGAGGACAGAACTGTTATCTACGAGGCAAGTTCTGAGCGGGTGAGAGGAGCTGCAAGAGGGAATGGCCACAGCCTACTTGTCACCAAGAATTTTACCACCACTTTTTTTTTTAAACAACCTACCTACCCAGTCAAATACAAGCAATCAAGACAGGGTGATCAAGGACCTAGCAGAAAAGCTGCTCTCTTATGATGAAGGCGATGAAATTTATTCACTTGTCAGACAAAAGCATTCTATGTACAGACTTAAATTTCTTTTAATCTTCAGTGTTACATCACTTTAAAGGCAGCATATGTCAGAAAATGAACATGTCCAGTTTGAGTGAATATCAAACACTAAAACTGTTATCTGTCACAGAGTGCCGACTAAAAACAAAACAAAAATCATCTTCACCATCTGAACTCATAGGCAAAATCCATCAACGGCACCAGTTCTATTTGGCTTTCTTAAAATATTCCTGGGACGCTTCTGGAGTGGGCTTGATTGTGTCTGGGTTGGTTTCTGGATTCCAGTTGGCTGGACACACTGAAGACACAGAACCCAGTAAACAAATTACATCAACTACAACGGCATATCATCAAAATATAAGCAACAGAACACAAACTTGTCTGTCACATAATTTATAAACATTCCAAATGAAAGGACCAAAAGGATCGTTCCAGTCTGGCATTTCCTACCAGATTTTTGTCTTTCAAGACACAAAACAGAGTACCCTAAAATACGTTTTGATCAAAACTTTCTCGAGAAATAACATTAGCAAGATATTACTACCGACATGAATTCAGACTTATTCTTGGTGAAAGCAAAATATTTGCTACTGATCTTCGACATCACCTTCTCCATGCTTATCCGTGTACTGGTAAGCCTTCACGAGTCTCAGAGTCTCATCCACAGAGCGACCAACAGGTAGATCGTTTATAGTCACTTGGCGTACGATACCCTTGGGGTCTATGATGAACAGGCCTCTGCAAACAGGACATCATAGACAATGTAGCCATTGGCTGGTTATTGCTTAATGTCCAGCTGCAAATGAGGTGTGTATCAGGAAGGAGTTGCTCAAGACAAGTTTATGTGCTGTCAAACTGGGAAGCTGTCGCAACATGGCTTCGGTCCCACACAGTCACATTATACTGACACTAGGACAACCACTCCTAGTACAGTTCCCTCTAGTGCTAGGTGTCTGGCAGGACAGCTACTAGATTGCCAATCTCAGCCAGGATGTAATCCACTTACCCCCTGCCTCAGGAGCAGGCGTCTTAACTCTTTGGCGACGCGTAGATAGTATACTTTCTACGGCCTATCATACCCTTGAGCCGACGCTGCTTGCATACTTTCTACAGATTAAAAAAATTGCAGCAACACATTTAACGGTGTAAGGGAGGTAAACTTTATATCATTGTAAAGCTCTATCATCGCTTGTTTCCCCTGCACTGTCTAAATGAGTTCCGGTTTGCCAAACGCCGCGCAGATAGTATACTATCTACAGCCTACTATCTACTATCTCATAACCTTGAGTCCGCGTTGCTTGCAAACTTTCTACAGATTTAAAAATTTGCAGCAATGCATTTAATAGTGTACGGGAGGTAAACTTTATATCATTGTAAAGCTCTATCATCGCTTGTTTCTCCTGCACTGTCTAAATGAGTTTTGGAAACAGTTTCGGCTTGCCAAACGCCACGTAGATAGTATACTATCTACAGCCTATCATACCCTTGAGTCTGCGCTGCTTGCAAACTTTCGACGGATTAAAAAATTTTTAGCGACGCATTTAACGGTGTAAGGCAGGTAAACTTTATATCATTGTAAAGCTCTATCATCGCTTGTTTCCCTTGCACTGTCTAAATGAGTTTCGGAAACAGTTTCGGCTTGCCA
>SMGT01012344.1:37369-70653 GCA_004794575.1 Lanistes nyassanus
GTTTTATTTCACAGTGGAAACATTCACCAACAAATTCAAAGTGGAATACTCTTGATTACTGGATTTATTTACCTGTGGGAAGTGTACAAGCAGTGAAACCTTCTTTTGTTCCAATTTTTTAATGTGCAAAAAGTGGCTTTATTTGGCACCAAACTGTAAGTACTATTTAATATTTTAAACTAAAAGTATTGCTTCTATTGTGATGTGGAAGAATAGATCTTTCTAAATATGTAAAATATATTGCTGTAAGGGTGGTAGTTTTTAAGTAGTAATTGTTTTTAAAACGTGTAAATCTGTGCGTGGTCTGGGGTTGCTGCATAGGCCTTAGCCCTGCGTCGCCAAAGAGTTAACCGTTAGACCCCTGATGCAGTCAGGACAATGAAGCCATTGTATTAGTATCAGCTGTACTGAATCACAACATAAGGTTTCTCTCTTACAAAAATGTTACAATGATGATAACGTCATAAAAGTTCACTTTGAAATATTTTACCCTTTACCTGAGAGCAAATCCAGCATCATCGATCAGCACTCCGTAGTCACGAGAAATGGTTTTGTTGTAATCAGACAGAAGAGGGTAAGTCAAGCACCCAAGACCGGCTTGCTGAAAGAGATCACCAATGATATGCACTACCACTCTCATAAAAAGAAATTTGCTCAGTTCTCTTTGAAAATACACGGAATCTATTCACTATCTGGAACACTGCTTTTTCAAAGCCTCTCTAGGATACAGAAGGCAAAACACCATATAGCAAACACATACAAAAGCCTGTATGTGCCAGAAATGAAGAAGTGGAGGATACAGAAGGCAAAACACCATATAGTAAACACATACAAAAGCCTGTATGTGCCAGAAATGAAGAAGTGGAAGAAGTCAATATCACTTGACTGAAAAAAGAAAAGCCAAACTAGGCGAACAAAAACATCTCTACAGAGATCTGTCACACAGTGTATCATACAATATGCCAATAGGGATGTTAGCTTCTTCGAGGGCCAAACAGCTTCCCAATCCTCAGGGATTTTAGCTGCAATTTTTTTGTTTTGCACAAAAAGCTATGTTTTGGTATTTTCGTCAAATTGTTCGTCACGCATGGCATCCGCAAAATATGCAACATGGTAAAGAAGCAGCCAGCTCAATTAACACACATTTCACTATAGTTTTGCAACGCCCAATCCACTTGCTGAAATGACTGTCAAGTGCATTTCACCCATACTCATTTAACTCAATGTCCCCCCTGCGCTAGCTGGCTGGCGTAAAGTATATAAATGCTTGCGACCGTTGCCCTGGTTGGCCAGCTGATGCTGCGGGTGCTGCAAAAAGAATTTTTTGACAAAAAAAAACGATTTGCTGGCAAGGGAAGTCACTGGTGTTTTTCTAGAATCATTTCTCTATAGAGTTCCTTCCCTTGAACGAGGGAAGGAGACGCCATTTGCACGTTTTATTCTCTTCAGCATGCCACCTCCTTAGCAGGGAAAAAAATGTCTGGTCAGTCGCCATCTTCGTTTAAGTGCCGCAAAAGCCTTGGAATTGTTCGAAAACCATACCAGCTGTTTCGTGGGAAACCCCTGGCATTTATGGATAATTTCCACGTTTTATGGATTATAAGTGCTGCGAAAGGCTGTAATCGGCGAGTGTTTCGTGTCAGTGGGACTTTTTCAAAACTGTCTTACGTCACCTTGGTTACGTAATTCAACACAGTCTTCCACAAAGCGTCAGCAACGGACGGATTTCAGGTAAGAAAAATCTTTTTCTACTTAAATTTATCTTTCTAACAACGTTTTAATGATACTTTTAACTTTAATAGGTTTTTTGTTACAATTTTTCGAAAATCGGTAAAAATCGCCCAAACGCTGAAATTTCAGTGATATCGCGCGTTGTAAGACGCACTTTGAGAATGGGTTAACCTGACTGGCATAGCATACCTAGCAAGCTAGCAGCTACCCTACACCCTCCTGTTTCAATCATCCATGTTGACAAAGCTTTGTACTTCAACATCACAGCTCTCAATGCCTGCTGAACACTGCGGATTGACCAATAACGAGTAGATGATATATAATTAAAAATCACAGCAAATATTAAAGCCACAGTCACAAAATCAAAGAAGGTGTTATCTTAGTCCTCCATGGTTCTCTATACGACAGATGAAAGAGCAGGATAAAAAAAAGCTCTTAAAATGCAACTTTGCCAGCTTACTTTTCTGGATGTCCTGATCCAGGCCAGATGACAGAAATGTGAGTCGGTAGAGACACCAACAACTGCTGTGTTAATGGCTTTGAACTCATCCATGCGGTCACTGAAGGACACAATTTCTGTTGGGCACACGAAAGTGCTGCACAAAATCATGTCGCCACAATGAACCTGTTAAAAATTCTAGCACAAATAAAATCTGTACACGAATGAATGCTGACAAACATAAACAAATGCACCCAAATTCTAGGGAAGGGACTACAGCTTTTCATATTTCATGTTCGTCAGTGTCAGAGCATCTACTAAACAACTGTTGTCAGCTTCATAATTATTTATATCTACAGTAGACAATGTATCCTCCTAGTAACCACTCTATTTTCCAGTAAACACCATCATCAAGCAAGTAGATAGTAGATGTGACCTACATGACATGACCGCTTGCATTCGTGCACTTACAAATCTAGTGGATAGAAGAACAGCACCAGGTACTGGTCCTTAAAGTCTGACAGCGTTATTTCTTTGAATTTGCCGTCAACTACAGCCGTGCCTTTGAAGTCAGGAGCTGGCTGTTGCACTCTCACGGTGTGGAGCCTTGCTCCTGAACAAAAAACATATGTATCCTAATTTTCCTACACACTGCACATCTCTCTTTTTGTTATTGTCAAGTCAGCAACGAAGGCTTTCTATTGATAACGATAAGAAAAGCAGGGTAATGAAGAGCAAAGCCCCCCCCCTCCCCGATGGTGTTGCATTAAGAGAAGATCCCAAACCACTACCCTCTTTATCAGCAGCAAGCATGTATTACCACCTTCCCATGAGGCATCTCTCTCTTTGTTAATGTCTATTTAAAATGTAGTACCAAGTACCAAAAATAATTGTTCCGTTTGGTGCGAAATCTGATTGATTTTTTCCCATGGATGTTTTATGGGCGCATGGTGACTATTATCACTGCTTTCTTGTCATTATGTCAACATTCTTGACTCACCAAGGCAGAACGATCTTGTAGTGGTAGCAGTAGTGAATGGATTAGGTGTCTTCATCATTTTGTGTAGAGAGCTACGGACAGCAGCATTCTCCGTACTGAGACTGGACAATCCCCTTGACAGATACTGGACCTAGATTAACAATGAATTTACATATTTGTTGCAGATCTGTACAATGAAGGGGTGACGTCAATGATGAATTATGCTTTTCAAAATGAAGAAATGGGAACGAGAAAGAGAAAAAAATGAATAACTTCGGGGTTCTTTCGTTAACAAATGTACGTATCGTGTAAGAAATAACTATATATATATAAATCTTTGTTCGATGTGCGGTGAACGTGAAACCAGTGTCTGCAACACCAAAAAGCTGTTAAAAATAAAACGGAAATGTCCAGCGTTAATTTGTTTATTTTGAGGTATTTGGCCGTGTTTGTTTTTCCTTTTACTATTTATAACTGCTTATGCCTGAACATTTCAAAAAGATTTTTAAAAAGGATTATATAATCGATATCGTACTATCGTCTAACAAACACAACTGACTCGACTGTGGCCGAGCACACGACCTTCACCCGTTGCCAGTCGTTATAGCTGAAAGACATGATATATAGATTTTAAGTGTGTGCTTTGCGAGAACGAAATTCAGTTGTTGTATAATCCAAGTTCCGTTTTCTATAACTTTCGATACTTACACTAGCGCGAAGAACGCCTCTCACAGTCACAGAAGCCATCGTGAAATTACTGCGTCTGCTTTTCGGCCTTAAAATTTAACAGAAATCAGAACAAAACCAAATAAAGATTTTCTATTTCCATTTATAATATTGAAAAAAGGTTACCATATTTTTATATTTTATACGAAATTAATGAAAAATTTATGTCTAAAGATCCTTAATTATGCTTCGTATTTCATATCAGTATGATGCTGGGGAACGGCGAGGGTTGGGAGAGGAAATCGGCTTTTTTGAGCCATATTGAAACATGATCCAAATTAGAATTTACACACAATAGCAGGGAATTGAGACTCAGACTGGTGACGCTTGCTAGTGCTTGGGAGTGAGCATGAGTTACTTACCAGGAACAGCTAGTTTAGTAGAGGAAATTGACAGTAAGAAAATTGCTTCGGTTGTTGGGATATCACTTTTAGCATTTCATATGATACGGACACATAAAATACTGAAATATTACTGTTTATAAGCCCATTACGGTCCATTCCATTGGCTCACTTTAAGAAAATAGAAAATCAGTGGGTACCAGGAACAAGTGATCTATTATCTACGTGTTTTTTTTTTAAATGAAAACTGGATGTGTTGCCTTATTAATTTTCTGGTATTTACAAGAAGAACTAATGCCAATTTGTTTAGTAAAGATAGCCGGGGAAGGATATATACAAAATTATGTTTTGCTAATGTAGTAATAATATCTTGTCAATTACAGAAAAACTTCTTGTAGTTCTCAGAGATGGAAGAACCTTAATTGGTTACCTGCGAAGCATAGACCAATTTGGTAAGCACATCTAATGAAGTTTTTTTTCCATAAATACAGCGTATGGCAGGAGATAATTTTAATTGTTTCCCGCCATACCTGCAGATTTTGAGGCGGTACATTTATGTGGTAGTGTGCGGCAGAGGTAGAACTGTTTTCTGCTATACCTGTAGATTTTGAGAAAATGTGTTTCAAGGCTGTCCTGGTAATATGCCGTTCAACTTTTGTTTCAGCGAATTTGGTTCTTCACAGAGCCATCGAAAGAATACATGTAGGAAAGAAATACGGGGATATTCCCAGAGGAATATTCATTGTACGGGGTGAAAATGTGGTGCTCCTGGGAGAAGTGGTGAGTTTGTAACATGATAGTGGTGATAATTGATAATGAAATACACTTCAATAGTTTGCTGTAAATCTGCTACCTTGTATAAACTGTTAATAACTCACTTTATAGATGTAAGTAATGTGTTTATGAAAATAACTGTTAGTGTTACTGTTGCATGCGCTGCCATTACTTTACAGTACTTTATGTTTATATGTTGGTGGCTGCATAATGAATATATTTTAGATTCTTTTAATGTCCAGCACTAGTATATGTCTGTTTTTATTTCTTCTGTTCTCATTGCATTAAGAAATGTGTGTGGATTTTTCTCTTGAGGAATAGGCTGCAGAATGTATTATTCTTGTTAATTTTTAGGACCTGGAAAATGAAGATAAATTGCCCTTAGAGGAAGTTTCAATTGATGAAATTCTGGACATGCAGCGGGAAATGCAGATTGCAAAAGAGCAAGAAGATGAACGCAAGCGGAAGGCACTTCAGGAACGTGGAATGCATTTTACAGAACATCCCGAGGACATCTGATATTTGGTTGTTTGTTTGATATTACATTAACTTATGGCTGGGGTTCTGTGTGACGAAGGGAGAAAGATGATATGCTTCTAGAAGAGGCAGTTTTTAAAAAAAAAAAGTCTTGATAATTTATCTCAAAGATCCCAACATATACCAGACCCGTGGTTCCAGCTGTGCCAATACCTTCACAGCAGCATTCACTTTAAATAATATTGTGTTTAAAATGCATTAAGCAAAGTTGCATTGGAATAATGCGTTCTAGTGTGCTGTCATCTATACACACAAAGAATCCAAAAGCATTTCATATTGATCAAAATTTGCAGGTCAAACTGCAAACCCTGCTTTTTGTCCACTGCCAAACAAGCTGCAAAATGTCAGCTCAGACATATTGGGAGAAACTTTTTTCCGTTGTTTTGCCTCTCATTTAGTTTTTAAGTTTTTTGTTTATTGTAGGTAAAGCGAATTACTGCAACAAAGTGGTTGTCTGCAAACTAAGGCCTAAGGCCAACAAAATCCAGTAGTAGCTAGAGAAAAGACATTATTTAATTATAGCATGTTTATCTTTCCTAGTGGCATATGATTCTTACATATAGGCTTGTCAGAAAGTTGGCTTTGCTGCCTAGATATTCAGTTATACACTGTAGTTTAAAGCAGTATAATACATATGAATGTACTGCAACTAAAGTCTCTTTTGTTCAAGTTTTGATGATAGGGCTCAGTCTCTTTGTATTACACATACTGGAATTGTGTGTGTGTGTGTGTGTGTTGTAGTGCACATGCATGTCACAAGCTTCATATTTCCAGTGTTATGGATGAAGCATGTGAATAAATATCTAGGTACAAATCGTTGTGTAGATGGTGATTGTTAATATGTTTCAAATATAAAATATGTAACCAAATATTAGTAAGAACAGCTTATTTTTCTGTGATGAAGCAATATAGATGTTATACAACATTCACAAGGCATGAGCATGCATTGGTGATCAAATTAAACTTCTCTCCTTGTGTGGGACAGAAGAAAGTTATAAAGAAAACTATTGCTTTTAATTTTCGCCAGCTTCACCGAAAACTGTATGGGGGCACTTGGTGCTAATAGGATTTTTTTGTTTTGCTTTGAGAAAGCACAGCTGTGGCCTAAAGTGTAATTATGTAAAAGTTCGTTTTTCATCAGAATTTGTTTCTGATAGGTCAGTCTTGAAGTGAAAAAAAAATGTCAGACTGATTTGTTGTACTTTAACTTGTGACCATATGTTTGGACAGTGGGAGCAGATTTCCCGATCACTCTGTCTCACTGCGCATCGAGTATGATTCACTGGAGGAGCTGACCAAGCACCCTAGATTAGTTTGGTCAGCTTGTAGGTAGTGCCACACTGTTTTGATCTGATAATCAGGATCTGCTTGTTTGAATCCTACAGTCAACACCAGCTTGGTTTAACCTGAAAGTCAGTGCCTGCCTGGAAAACACTCTTGGCAGATAGTACGCGAGAGAGTGGTGGCTCTGTTGGTCCACTGTTGTTATCATGGCTGCAGGTTCTGTCTCAAGTCCTTTCAAGCTGACGGTGGTTATCAAGCAGTTGTTTCAACTGCAGAAGTCACAGCAGCACAAAACAGCAAATGTGACCACCCACTCATGAAAGTTTGCGTAAAGAAGACAGAATTGACAAAATTTTATCCAAAATGCATTTTTGTACTGAGGGAAAACATGAAAAGACCAGCAACTTTTCTGTGGGCAGGGTGGGTGGGAGAGTGTCTCCTGAGAACTTATCCTCAGGAAAATGAGCAGGAATTTTCTATGCCGTAAATATATTTGCAACTCTTGCAAGCTTTTTTATTATTATTTTTTTATTTTTGCTTTTAATGCCAAGAGAATGCAGTCTTAAACTGAGCAAGTGAAGTAAAATTGAAACTATTCAATTTAAAATATCTACATAAAATATTACATAAAAGGCACAGCACATTTGGCATCCATTAGTTATGAACAACGAAAACAATGTCCTTTTGCAACACTGGTCCAAAGATTATTTGTAGATTTGCTTTTGCTTAGTTTGTGACAAATTTTATACAATCTGCTTTGATACATTATTCGTAGAAAAATCTATGCAATCTACACAACTCAAGGGTATTATAACAATACAAGTGTAGCAGCATTATTTGTGTTTTGAGGATTATTGATTGCCTTGATAACATAATGTCTCATACTGTGAAAAGTTTACAGAAAAAATCTAGGGTTATCTGCCTTGTTCAATTACTATAGTCCATAGTCTTGAAGTTAAAAAACCCTGCCACTGCCCAAAGGTTGTAACCTGATGTGCATCTGTCACTTATTTCACAGGACTTTTTCTTGGGTAAAGTTAAGGATTTGCTAACAGATGTCTGCCTTACAAGGTCTCTTGTTCAATGGTATTTCATGGATAGCATTTATCATAGAACACCAGGCTAGAACCTAGAACTGCAGATAAATCTTTGGAAACTATATTGAAATCTTTAAGCCCAAATATGAATGCAGTCAAGGACAGAATTCACCAGATAGCAATTGTTTCTTCAAATGGCTAGTCTTAATTCGTTTCCATTGTGTGAATATATATATATATTTAAATACTAGTTCCTTAAAGTCTGAATGATGACTTAGCTGCTTGTGATTTAAAACCCTTCTGCATTTACAGTTACACAAAAGAGGTCAGAACCCTATTATATTAGTTTAAATAGGTTAACCTCATCGTCAGTGCTACAGCCGAAAACTTATGTTAATTATACAAACCCATGCTCTAAATCTGGGTCCTAAACCTCCTATTTTGTAATACATGTACCACAATTTGTGGCCACATTTCCTCAGATTGTGGAATTATTTTGTAGTGCCACATCATAATGTGCAGATGTTCTCCATGTTCAATACCACCAAACAAATATGGCCACCATTGTGATGACAGGAGATCGACGATTGGATATGTTGCGGCGACGTATAGGGACTGCATCATAGAAGTGATCGGCACCAGACACCATTAGGCAATAGAAGAAAAAAAAAGGCAAGATTACAGCTGAAAATGAGCTACAGAAGATAAACATAACCTGGAGATTTTCAGAGAAGCTGGCCAGAAACAGTCGCAGACAGAAGAAAATATAGGTTCCCCTTTGTGGCCTTGGCCAATGCAGGCAAAAAGAATAATGCACATCATACAGCCAGTCATTTGAATTTGAAAGGCGCGACACCTGCCATCAGGATGAAGTATACACCCCATTCAGGTGACTCTACGTTGCCCTCGGGCATACTGAAGTTAAACTTCGTGGTGGTTGTAGTGCCTTACTAAAGCGGTTGTCTCCTTGGTTGTCGCAATGATATCAAGAGTTACCGTTCGTGTTGAAACACGACGTACGCGCTTCTTTAATGGGTTGCTTATGGCTGCACGTCTGCTGCTGCTGCCGTTTCTTGCTACTGTCAGTCTCAAAACGAAGAGAGAGATTATTTTCTCGCGAAAGACTATTTATTTACAAAAAGTCACTTTTTTATCGACAAAAATCACATTAAAGATCTATAGGTCAAAGGTGAGCTCAGTAATGCTGTATGCTGCTAAGGCATGACGGACCAGCAAGAAACTCGAAAGCTGGCTTAGAGGTTTTGAAGGACTATGCCTTGCAGTGCTTGCTAAGAGTGTACTTGGAGGAGGATGTTAGCAACAAATTAACAGACGCATAGGCATAAAGAACATAGTGGATGAAGTACGGCACAGTCGATGGGCTGTGCCAGGTTCTTCCTGTGGACAGAACCAGACATCGACTTTCAGCCCTCAGATGGACCCTGCCTGGGAAACGAAAAGAGGGGCAAACAGCTGGGTACCTGGAGGAGGACCGTGGAAGAGCAGTTGTAAACGATGGGAATGACCTAGAATGAGGTCGGCTGGCTTGCCCAGGACCGAGGGACCTGGAGGATACTCGTTGCATGTGGTGCTTGCGTTCCACTAAAGGAAGCGACGAGGATTAACCAATAAATTTATGCTGTCAAAGGAAACGCGATTGTAAAGTTTAATTACATTTTCTCCAGTGTTTTACCTCATCATGCGCCTGTGGTTAAAAACGTAGTCTGAATGAGCGTTGCCCACTGTTGCTTTTGGGAGAAAACCTCTTGGAGAAACGTGCTCTTCTGCTTTGGGCAGAGAAAAAGATGCGACCGTTGTTCTGCACGAAAGAGCTATTATTTTTTATGCATGAGCACTTCACTATTTTTGTCCTATAACCGGCAGTGGTCAAAAGCTTTCTGGATATCCTGCCTTTTACAAACCATATGTGCCAAGACTCCGTGCAAGTCAACCTGAGAAAGCAATAAGCCAGCTGACAATAGGAACCCCACCAAATGACGTTGCAAATGCATTTTTGGACCCCCCCCCCCCCCCATTAACCATCTCCCGTCTCTGGCGCTGATTTACGGCAACAGGTCTGACCTGGTCAGAAGTGGAAGAAAAGGGGATCACCTGATTTGAATTGCATGATCCAATGTTCCTTGCTTGCACTATCCTGCTGTCAAATATCTGCATCAGTAGGAAATACACTTCACCACTATCGTATGGGACGTTCCTCGGTTAGCCAAATTTTCTTAAAGATAATTGTTAGACTACAACTGCCAATCCATACGTGCGCACAAAAATATATTTTACACAGTTGTCGTAAGGCGGGACAGTTAATCTTCGTTTAGTGCCGTGAAATTTCCGGCTCCATAAATAAAGAATAAATAAATAAGTCTACGAAATTGCCATCTCTGTTAGCAAAGACAAACTCAAATCTTCGCCTCAAGAGCCGGGTATTAGATGAACAAAATCTTGATGAGAGAGTTAAATTTGTCCCCAGCATGGTGTGTGTGTGTGAGAGAGAGAGAAAGAAAATTAGCTAGACTTAGTAACTGTCGATTAATGTGTATGTTGTCTTAGAACAAGAATCTTTCCAAGCACGCTGTGTTTTCATCTCCAGAAATCTACATTTATATTTTACCTATAGGTTACTGGACTTTCACCACGTAAGCACACACGTATCTATTTTGTTTTCAAGCTGCACGCGCGCAAATACACACATGTACACACATTTGTGTCAAGCCTTGATCTTTATTGGAAAGATGGGAAATTGGTGTGCCACTGGTGAATACTATATAGATATATTACTGAAGGTGATCACAAGGTATATTTTAAAAACAGTCATTGGTAATTGAAGCACATGGAGGAGGGGCCAATAGTGCCGAGAGTGTCCAATGCATGCACTGTGCGAAAAGTGCTCTCACTCAAAGACCGATTTACGCGGGATATACACGCATCTGAATAGGTAAAGCGTATCTTGGCACAGTGATGGACATAATAGCGACACTCAGTTGCCAGATGGACTAACACGTGGCTGCTGGCCATCGTCTGTCGAGGCTTCTCGGATGAAATCTTCAGGGTTGTCCACCTGCACGTCCCGCCAATGGCTCTTCAGGTGAGTCCTCATGTTGTCCTTGCGCGTGCCCTGCTTGCCGCAGAGGGTGCAGAGAAAAAGTCTGGTCGGCCGGTGCACGGTGCGCGCGTGCTTGGACAGCCCGCCCTTGTCCGGGAAGCTGGCCTGGCACACGGAGCACGGGAAGGCTTTCGTGGCCTGGTGCCGTCGCTCGTGGGCTTTGCAGCAGTTTTTGGTCTTGAAGGCTTTGGAACAGACGTTGCACTTAAAGGGCGTGTCCTCGCTGTGCGTGTAGTGGTGTGTGTACAGAGAAGTCTTTAGCTGCACACAGATTCAGGGGCCACAAACTCTTTCAGACATACCAATTCCATATCCTGACACAGACTTTCCCAAAAGCACACTTAAAAGGCTTTTAAGTAAATAAAGCGGAAAAAGATAGGCAGCTTGCCGCACTTTATTAGGAAAGTTTACGGCGTGTTCTGATGTAATGCGTTCTTGTGCCTCTTAAACGGAAAGCGATGATACCGCCTTAAGCTAATAATATTCTTTCAGTTTCCTTTTTTTCCACTTCTTCCTTTTCCGGATTCCAGTTTAGTCTTGCATTGTTATCATCACATTTTCAAAGTTTTTTTTTAATTATCAGCAGACCAACAAGTATTCGTACCTTGAAGCCTTTCCCGCACACTCTGCACACGTGTGGCTTCTCATCACGATGAATCTGCTTGTGAATCTCTAGATTTGACCTGAACAGAAACCGCTGACCACAAGTATCGCACATAAAACGACGCGAGTCCGCCCTAAAAAATAAAATAAAAAGAACACGCCACTGTAACAAAGTATCAAACTAAATATTTCTACTAGGTTATACTTATATTTGGAATTTTCTAGAACTTTCTTTGGCTTACAAGAGCGTTCGTATATCTTCCTTTCTTGTCATAAGAGTGATGGTAAGCCCCGTTCACCATACGTATTTTTGTGTGCACTTTTATGAATAGACAAGCAATAAAAACGTCCGCGCAACCCGACCCATGACGGACTTGCATAAGGGTTCGTAGTTGCGTTTCCGGTCATAAGAGCGGTCGTAAGGCTCATTGGCCCAGTGTATTTTATGCCCACCTTTAAATATGAACAAGGGGTAATAACGCTGATGCAAGCCACCCCAGATCAAGAGGGATTTCGGAAGAATATGGATAACGACATGGATGCACTATGCGATCTACATTAGCGCCAACAGAAAACGCACGGACATCTCGCTAATTCCCGACCGATTAATTAGGAACGAGTTGCTGATTACTTTAAGTGTCGCTGTTTATGAAGATTACGTAGGTGCTCAGACTTGTAAAATTTGTGGCACACATCACACTCAAACTTCCGCTCCTTCTCATGGTAGGACTCAGCGTGGAATTTGAGCGCTTGCTTGGTTGTAAAACCCTGCAACACGCAACAGGTTGAAATGAGCGCCATGGATCACGAAGAGAATAACAACACTGTAAGTGATTCATAACAAATGAATAGATGGAATGAATAGCATTAGCCTTGGCCTTGCAAACCAGGCTGCATCAGACTGAGTACAGAAGCCTACGCACTATATAAATTATGTCTCCTGATAAATCAGTTACAGATCACTAGTAATACATTTCTATAAAATCTGTGTAAATTCTGCGCAGCTTACCCTGGAGCAGACGATGCACTGAAATGGCCGAACATCTGTGTGAGTGAGCTGGTGTGTTTTTAGGTTACTGGCCCAGAGGAAGGGCCGTCCGCATATCTCACACTGGAACTGAGGTTCTCGCCACTTACCTTCCCCGCTGTGCTGAGATATCTGGCAACAACATTTTGATAGGAAGTGCACATGCACGCAGCCACATCTTGAATTATCAGATAGTTGAATTTCAACAATTTTAATGCTATTGGAGGCGTTTCAAATATTCACTGAATCTGTGTCTTTAAACTCAATAATCAGGGGAAACGATGCTAAACTTCTAAAGACCCAGCAAGATGGACGTGCAGTCCACTTAACACGAATTACAGGGCACAAGGAAACAAACTGGTCCAGTTAGCAGGATCTCGTCTCAACCCCATCAGACCAAATTGGAGCACGCCGGCTGGGAATTCAAAATGGAGTATGTTAACCAGTTTCTCATGTACTCATGTTAGCTGGACTGCACTGTAACGAGATGAACCGACTCACCATGTGTGTTTTGAGATGGCTGGCGGTGAGATACGTCGTGCAGCACTGCGAACATTCAAAGGGCCGCAAGCCAGTATGCTTTTGTAGGTGCACCTTATAACTATGACGAAAACTAAAAGCCTGTCCACACTCTTTGCACTTGTAAGGCTTGACATCATGGTGCAGGCCTCTCTGAGCAACAGAAGACGAAATCTGCCACAGGTTACTAGTCTTTAAGCTATTGCAGTTTTTTTCTAAGCAGTCTGAAAATTATCACTAGGGGATACTAGCCATTTAATGTATAGTTGTGTGTTCTGCACACGTAATTTGCATTCCTTACACTTTCACTATAAGCACCCAAACTGTCCAAACTGGTGACCTCATCACACACCTGCAAAATCAAATTTTAGCATCTCCCATACCGGGTTAGGCAGAGCCCATCTTCACGACGTGTCATTACGCCTAATACATTTACACGCAAGCTATGTCCTCAAATGATCAAATTTCACACAACAGATTTATAAAGCTTGGTAAAGTTTCACATGCAGATTGTATGCAACCCTTTTAAAGCGTTATTTATTTCCAAAAATAAATAATCTAATCATCGGTTCGCAGAAATGATCCCGACTTGTCGACAATTACCATGACAAAGTCAGACTGACCTGATGCTGTTTGAGGGAGTCGAGAGAAGCCAGCCACTTTCCACACACTTCACACTGAACACGCGACTTTATGTGCCGATTAAATGTCACATTCTTTGAGGTGGAATAATTTTTGTGGCTAGCGGTATATGACATATTGTGAGGTACGGCTGTTCCATCTTCATCTTTCTGCACGGAGCTATTAACAAAAGAACAGTTGTCACAGCTATTTGCCTGCTTTCTGACACGGCCCATGTTGTTGCTGCTGCTGCTGCTGCTGCTTGGAGTTTTCAAACAGGTCTGTAAACAGTCAGATACCAAAGTTTCTGAAGTTTTGGACTGCGTTCTTCGTCTTGTAAAGTTGCGCTGTGTCAACAAGAGTTCTGATGATGACAGTTGCTGTCTGCGCGTCTTGGATTTGATATAAATCTCTTCATTACCTTTCTGGTTCCCCGACCCGTCTGCTTTACCTGAACCATTACTATTCTGGGAAGAAATTCCTTTAGTTACAGTTGTCAGTTCTTTTTCCTCGTTTGACGACTGTTGGCTGGGCAGACTCAACTCTGGTTTTCGCAACTTATTGCAGAACTGCACGGGCAGACTCGTCTGATTTGGTCCTAAAAAAAATTAGCAAAACGTGTGGAGTACAATATATTTTAAATCTTATAATCACCTTTTAATCTTCAGTCCTTAAATACTCAAAATCTCAAAAATAACAGTCAGATAACAGTCAAAGGTGATACTTAAGACCATTCAAGATTTTCCTTAATCATCTAATGTACATATATCGCTGGATTTGCACACATGCACTCGCACATACAAACGATGAGGATAGTGTATTCTATGAAAGAGAGGAGAATCTTGGCAGCAACGATTTTCTTTGAAAGTCATCAATGAACGAATTTTACTGACCATCTTATTACGTATCTCTCCTCTTGAAAATAATTTTTTCTACTAAATTTCGCAACAAGCGCATCAAGGGAGACAATTATCTAAACACAGGGTGTCAACAAAGGGAAGTAAATATTTGCCTTACAGGGGACGCAACCTCCAATGACAAAATGGAAACCGCCGAACCTGTTCGAGAGAAACATGAGAGATTAGTGCAAATGATTCCTTTTGTTCTTGATTTCCTGGATCTGGACTCGGAGGATATTTTGGCATCAGGAATACTAGACGATGATGACTTAGACGATATGGTGATACTGATGCTGCTTTCACATAACGTTGCAAAGTCAAAAGGGAAACTAGACTTAGTTTCTGACGACCACGATGATAATCATGATCGTGATAATGCAACAAGACATACACAGACAGATGATTCCCAACAAACGAAAAATCACCAGATGTCTCGTGATAACCTTGTAAAATCAGAAAAACGATATAATTTTCTCGGTTCAGCATCAGCGATACTGCTTAATGATTTTCGTTCTCATTTTAGGATGACCTCGTCCATGTTTGAAATGTTGCTTCAGAATATGATGATGCTAACTTCTTTTAGCTCGATGAAGCATCACTCATGTTCGCTGTCGAGAAAGGGGGATCAAATTTCACAACCAGCTGCGATGTTGCTGCTGACTCTTAAATTCCTAGGGTGCAAGCAACCCACTTCACAACTAGCAGAAAGTACAGATGTGTCTCAAGACATGTTTCACGACGTCCTTCTCAAAACAGTCAGTGCTTTGTATGAACTGATGCAGTATTATATCAAATGGCCAAAACAAGAGTGTTTTCAAGAAATCGCCTCCAGTTTTAGACAAAAGTATCATCTGGAGAATGTTCTAGGCGCCATTGATGTCCTCCATATTGCTGTAAAGCCCCCCAGCCAGCAGAGTAAGTATTACACTAACCTTCAAGGCGTGACTACTGTGTCACTTCAGACTGTCTGCGATCATGAACTTCGTTTCCTACACTGTTGTACGGGGTGGCCAGGATCAGTTGATGATTCAGCAGTCTTTCTTGACTCCGATCTTTACAGCGATGCCAGCAAAAATGTTGACACTTATTTTCCTGATGGTGCCTACCTAGTGGGCGATGAAACATTTCCGCTGACTGAGTGGCTGATGAAGCCTTTTGATGGAGATGCTGCCTTGACAGCTTCGCAGCAACATTTCAGTGCAGCTTGCTGTGAAGTGGTCAAGCACTGCTCAGCAGCACACACTCTTCTTCTCCAGCGATTTCCACGTCTGGACTATGTAGACATCAACGACATGCAGAACTTGGTGATTATGATCCTTGTCTGCTGTGCTCTGCACAACTTTTGTTTAGACTACGGAGACAATCAGTCATTTGAGGATGCTGAAGTGACAGTCAGGAATATTAACACACCCCCAGCATCAGGAATGCCAAAGAGGACTGCATTAGGAGAGCAAAAGCGACAGATTTTGCTGCAGCAGTTGTCTATCTTGAATTTATGACAGTTTCATGGTCGTCATTGCTGATCTCACACTTAAAATTAACTACAATACAGATTCTTAAAATTCACAATGGGAGCACTATGGATAATTAAGCTATTTATTCTGAGTAAACTGGTGAATTTGTAGTTTGTCTAATATAGTCTGTTGGTATTTATGACATTTTCAATTTTATTGAATGCAACGTTGCATTAAGGTTAATTTTAAAATGGTGTGTTTTAAAGAGTGAAAATAAATGAGCAATATTAGAAGAAACTTTGGAATATGTTCACTTAGAAGCTATGACAGTAGGTGTGAATTGGCTGTGTGAAAACTACAAACATACAAAAGCGCACTACAGTTGGGTTGGGCAGACGTTTTAATGAAGTTCTCCAGGTGCTCTGGTTTCCTCCCCTAACCTCTTCTCCCAGCATCCCTCATCGCACTTTCCACTTCTGCCCTTGTCATGAGATAAGTCTGAGCTCATGATCTGACATCAGCAACAAATAAGATCCCTACACCCTCTCCCCACATCCCCGTTTCTTCATACATATTTTAAATATATAAATCTGCGGAGAGTGCTACACATGCATGTGTGTGTGTGAGATACATGTGCAACAAACAGGCATATGCAAAAGCACATGTATAAATATACATGTTCACATTTACACTTGTATCACCTTCAGAGGGAGCTTCAGAGAAATTATGTTCACTGTTGGCTGCTCCACATAGAGGTCTGTCGCATGTGGAGTCCATACATGTGCAGTCCATACATGCATTTTCTTTAGCAGAATCTTTTCCTTGCGCACTCTGCCAGTCATTTACGTGTTCTTTAATGTCCTTGTCAACATCAGGTAACAACCTGTTCACATTTTTCTGGTACACTTCAAAGCTGTTCTCTTTCTTTTTGCTAAAAATAATATTGAAACAGATCTCCTCATTTATGGTGATCACAACCTCTCCCTGGATTAGCAAAGAAGAAACACCAGGAAGAATTTTCAGCTGCTGAATCATGCAAGTCAACACAGTTTTGATGTCGTCTTCCATGTGGCAGCAGGAGATGATGTTGTTCTTAAAATGGAGTGATTATACCTGAAAATGAAACTTGGGTTTACAAGAAAAATCAGTTATCGTAGCATTTGTCCTTCGGGACAATTGTATGCATGTGTAAGCTGTATATTGATATGTTCATATGCATGTGTATATGCATACGTAAACATGCATGTGTATACGATAAATGATATCCCATGAACATTTTAGCTCAAGCAAGAGTGGGGGCGTCTGAGACCACTGTTTGGTGCACCAGCATTGTGAACATGGTGTCCTTGCTGCCTTACCTTCCCTAACCCCATGGGGGTCAGGTACCCATTCGTATCTGGGTGACAGGAAAATGTGCTACAGCGCACAGGTATTAAACCAGCCTAAAGCATTGCTTTCAGGTTCACTCAGCCATCTGATTTTTTTGTATATGTATATGCATGTTTGTTGGTGTGTGTGTGTGTCTGCATGTGTGGCCAGCTGTGCCCAGGATGTATATTTGAATCATCCTGATGAGCAGTATCATCTTAATAGTGCAAATGACTTCCTGCAACTTTTCAGAAATCAGAAATTGTGAAAATGGCATGATTATTTGAATACACCGTAATTTTTTTAAAAAGCCTTTCCAGCAACACCACCACCAACACCATGCACACACACTGACACAGTCACAGTGGGAGTTTGGGGCCTCAACAGTTCTAGTGTCCGTTTAATGTATTTCGTTTCCAGAGGGGTGATTGATACATCATAAAATGTTGGTGTCAAACAGTTACTGCGAAAATCAACAACAATTAGTAGAAAATTACCACAATATTGATAACTTTGTCGAATCTAACGTAATGGATGCTGGTGTCGTCTGCTAGCATACACAGGCGTCAAGCCCACTTGAAGAAACATTATCAATATCATGGCTGCCAGGCGATAGGCTGCCTGCTGTTCAAATAGGTGAATGGTCTGCATTGACCAAAGATCCGTGAAACGTAACAAAACTATAATAATTAGTCAACTTTCACATTTCAGCATTTTACCGTTTATGTTGAGCTGCATATAAAATCGTATCCCCGAGTTGCAAGTCGTTGCCTCAGTATCACAAATCTGACGAGAAACCTTGCATTCGCTTGCTGTGGCCTAAATCTTGGCCTCAATGTGCATTTGACAAACCTTCACCTTGTGACCCGGCTATGCCACTTAATGACCGTCTGAAGGAATGGCTGTTGCTGCTGCTGTCGGACTGGTGTTGAGCTGGCAGGAAATCATTGTTATTGTTAACGTCAAGTCAGCAACGATGGCTATGATGTATGTACCATGGCTGCAGAAGGAAGATATGGCGGAACCTGAGGAACTCGGGGAGTATAGCTGTAAGACCACGGATGGTTTTCTCAAGGACAATAATTGATCACAAATTGTGAAATATCTGAACAATCAGAGGATGAGTTCTGTTGTAAAGAGTGAGAGGGAGATGAGGTTACGCGTACAAATAAGAGGAAAACGAGAAAATGTTCAAAAAGTGTAAAAGCAAAATAGCTGCTAATCGACACCATGCCACGGTTCTCGGCAAATGACGCAAACGAAGTTTCCTCCAGAGCTGTTCGATTGGTCTGACATTTGCTTGCCGGCACTCGCGGCACCCTACCATGTCAAAGACTTTGTACTCATAGCTCTCTCCCCGCCCCTCCTCACCCCGCGCGACTACGGGATCCCCTCTCGGAGGCTGTCGGCCAGCAACGAATGCAGTACGTACGCTGTAAGCACTCGATCGTCACCAATTTGAGAATCTCGTCTGTATGCAAGAGGTATATATATATATATGTTGTATACATATGCCTGCTTGCTGTGATCATTACTGCTGCAAAGCGTAACATATCAAACGGGTGGGGATGGGGATTTTAATCTCAAAATTGTGTGTGTGTGTGTAACGATTAGCAGCCGATCCTTATCCAGTAGTGTTTAACTTCTTGAATTGTGTTTAGATTTAAGATTTAGATTGTGTTTAGAGTTAAGATTTAGATTTAAGATATTGTGTGCACGTCGCTAAGTCATGATTATCACAGATGATCTATGATGGCTGTCGGGAAAGATTATATAATCTTTGTTGTTAGCACGTTCACACACACATACAATCACAATGGTGTGTGCGCCTATCTTTGCGTACCAGAGGTTATAAATAATAGAGTTCTGTACATGTAACACAGCGGTTACTGCACAGATCTCCGCATCTCGATTAGCCGTCCAGTGGTGCGAAGAGCGGGCCACTAATTCGGCAGCTGAATCTGCCTGTCCCGCGATGCCAGCTGTTGCTGTGGCTGATGAGGTTGTTAGGCGCACATGTTTGGTTTAATTAAAACTTCTGGAATGAACACACAGGCCGTCAGCCTTCGCTCCTCACAAATACGTGAGTCGATAATCGTACCACAGATGTATATGTGCATTATATACTCTATGTCTGAACAGACGATATAGTTCAGAAGCATTTTTTAAAAAAAAGAATTGGCTTTACATATACATGTTTAGGAACGGAGTTGTTTTTGTAACACACATGCCATCACAAAGGTACAAATGCCCGTCCTTTGAATCCTTGTAAAGTCAGAATAAAGTCTGTGATCAGATTCCAAATAACTTGTAAACACCGTAGTAGACATGGCTCCAGAAATTCTGGTATTTCTGCAACGGAAAAGCAACCATTTATACAGGTGGTCGTGGGAGTGATAGCAAAAAGATAATGTGGTGTAGTGATTTTCATATAAAAATGATAGTGATACAGTAGGGTTTCTTACAAAGGTGATATATAGTAGTTAAGTGATGGTATAACCATAATGTTATGTACAGCTGAGTGGAAGGGTAATAGCAGTATAATGGCGTTAAGTACAGAAATGATTTAGTGATACAGTGATGTTTAGCATACATATGATAGTGGTGTGGCTTTTAGTACAAGGATAAAAATGGTATAGTGTTAAACGTAAAGATGATTGTGGTATGGGGTCGCCTGATTAACAGAGAGAAAGAAGGAGAGAGAGAGAAACAGAACGGGCATGTTCAAGGAAATAATCAGAGAAAGAGAGAGAGAGAGGCTAACGACCACCTGAAACTTTTAGTCATATATCTGCGAGGTCCCCCCAAAAAGGACAAGATTTAAAGCGAGTGGACACACAGACAAGAGAACCCCGTGTAGTGATTTCTTAGTTATGTGTACTTGAATGAAGGAACGCTGACATTGCTATTAGCTAGCACCATCCGTTATCTTGCCATCTTTCATTATCTTGCTACGTTGTACTAGCGTTTACTACAAAATCAGAGGGCACGTGCGGGAATTGTCTTGGTCTCTCCGGGCGAGAATCACCACTCTTTGTCCCACTCACCGAAAACAAGGGGCAGGAATCCTGCGCCACCCAGCCGGCAAGGTCACTGTACACCTGCGGTTCCCTGCCCTTGTCGTGCAGTGCTTCACAAATCTGGCACCAGTTGGCCTCGGGCGTCTCCTTGACGACGTACTCCTTGGTCCACCAGAAGTACGAGTTGTACAACTCCCTGTCGCCCTCCAGCCTCTTCAGGAAGTCGGCAAGCTCCCTCATGGACGTGAAGTTGTCGGCGTCAATGTAGGAGTGTGGGATAGCGGTCCTGGCGTAGTCACCCCCACCGCTGACCACGGGGATCTGAAGGCGACGGTAGGCGTTCCACAGCTTGTCGGTGACGTAATCCCGGCAGTAGCCGCTCTCGAAGGCCAGCACGAAGCGGTAGCGGGCCCAGAGCAGCTCGCACTCCTCCTGCTGGCTGCTGGAGCAGCGGGTGTCGCCGCACTCCCCGAAAGTGTCGACGGGAAGGTGCTGGCGCAGTGTTGACACCTTGATGTACCTGCGCGCCATGTCCCGGCAGGTGTTGATCATGACGAAGAGAGACCTGTCGTGCAGACTGTAAGGATCCACGACTTCCGGTTCCACCTGCACAACAAAAGACAGTGACGTCGTTTTCTTGTGCAACAAGAAGTAACCTCGTCTTCCTGTACAACAAAAGATAGTGACGTCGTTTTCCTGTACAACAAGAAATAACCTCGTCTCCCTCTACAACAAAAGATAGTGACGTCGTTTTCCTGTACAACAAGAAGTAACCTCGTCTCCCTTTACAACAAAAGATAGTGACGTCGTTTTCCTGTACAACAAGAAGTAACCTCGTCTCCCTCTACAACAAAAGATAGTGACGTCGTTTTCCTGTACAACAAGAAGTAACCTCGTCTTCCTGTACAACAAAAGATAGTGACGTCGTTTTCCTGTACAACAAGAAGTAACCTCGTCTCCCTCTACAACAAAAGATAGTGACGTCGTTTTCCTGTACAACAAGAAGTAACCTCGTCTCCCTCTACAACAAAAGACAGTGACGTTATCTTCCTGTGCAACAAAAAGGAATGTCTTTAGCCTTGAGTAACTGCATGACCTCGAGTTTCCTAGAGTAAACGACCTTTAAGAAAAAGTTGATTTGATACAGGTAAGGTTATCACATGGTGATGGAATATGGTTGCCCTTCATTGAATCACGGCAGGGAGCTGATCGAGATGAAAAAAAGAGGAAACGTCTTTACAAAAGCATAGAAGATAAAAACGAAGGAAGGAACGAAGGAAGGAACGAACGAACGAACGGCAAGATATATCCTTGAGTTATCTGATGTATGTGGGGAATGGAAGGCTCGGAACGCCTAACAAGGGTTGGGTCCCAGCTGGTGTTCGTGTGACACAAAGTGTCTCTTGCAGGTTGGTGCACGTCTCACCTGGCCATCTTTAGAAGGGTCCAGAAGGTCTTCTTCGTTGCTAATGGCAACGGTAGTTGTCACAGGTCTCTCCTCAAAGTCTCCAGACAGGGAGTGGATGTCGGCATCATGCCGGTACCACGACGTCCAGTTGAAGACGTTGTCGAACAAGCGAAAGTCCATGTAGATATTGTACGGCGGGTCTGAGTTGTGTAGTATCCACACCTGAAAATATCCGCTTAATTTAAACGTTAATCTTCTTGAAAATAACTGCCCAGAAAGTAGAAAACATGCTGCTGTGTGATTTTTGTCCAGACACTACCATGTAGAGGTTGCACTCAGGTCCTCCCTCCCCCCTCCAAGACGTGCGGTGCGATTTGCTTCGGCCTCACGTCTGCACTTGCTGACCTTAAGGTCAAACTACTTGCCAATATAGCGGTCACTGCATGCATTCTCTTTTATTTCCACTGCTTTTTTCTTTGAAATATTAGCACCAAAAGGAAGCCGTCAATGGATCTGTTTGTATCTGATTACGTTTATTGATATGTAATTTAGATATATATATATATTGATACCATACACCACGAATGTTTATTCTAACAATCAACGAAAACTTAAAGCTACTTTGCAATTCTCTCACCTGCCAAGGTGGGTGTTCTGGAGGCAGATCCTCATAGCTGGTAAGCTCTCGCGTGCTGAACAGAACAGCATCCGCCTCTGAAACTCTCTGCTTATCTGACGTCAACTCGCACGCGCTTACAGGGCATAAGGAGAAGGGGTCGTGCGTCACGCGCCATGTGTGCACGTCGTTATGGGGTGTCCACAGGAGGAGAACCTTGGTAGTCGGCAGTGAACGCTGCTCACGTACCAGAGCCTCGCTGTCGTCCCCGTGGTTCTGGTGGTGTTGCGAGAATGCGGTGACGAAAAACTGCTTGCCATTTCCGGGTGCGTACTTGTACACAGCGATCTCTCCCCCTGGGATGAGGAGCACCAGGACCAGGAAGACGACGAAAATAGAGAAGTACAGGCTGCACCTGTTCCTCCGACTCACGGCAGAGGGCGCTCGGAGGCGAAAACCACGGCACGAGCGCCACAGTGTGGACATGGGAGATAAGCGCGTGGTCAGACTCGCTGTAAGACTTGGCAGCTCGAAGACAAAAGTTTACGTCGACATAACGGTGCACCAGAAGAATCACAGACTGTGGCGCGCAAAGCCTGTTTGTTCGCTGGCTGAAAAGTAGGAGCAGAATGGTGCAGCCTGATGTACATATATTGTTCCCCCTTATCACCATTCCTCCCGTTCGTTTCAGTGCGCACACACAGGTGAGTGTAAGGTGTGGCAGTCAAACTCTACTGAAAGGTGCTTTCAAACGTGAGACTATCGCCGGTTTCTAATAAGGAAGTAACTCCCCGGCTCCCTTCTCTCTCCCTCTCCCCCACCCACCGCTATACACACGCAGGCATGTACACCAGGGGCGGATCATGGCTCTCTTGAAGAGAAGCGGGGGATAAAAGTCAGTACACACCTGAGCGGCAGTAAGGACTGGTCCAATGTAACTTGGACATTTCTTATTACCGACACAAAGCCATAATATCACGGCCAAGCTCGTTCTCTGCGCGGAGTGGAGGGGGGCATGGACCCCCTCCCCCAATAATCCGCCTCTGTATACGCTACCAAACATGCAAGCACACTGAAACGTACACACCGCAAGCATCTATAACACCAATAACAAGGCTACGAAATAAGGAATTCTGGGATTAATTCCCAATGGTCGATGTCTTCAGACTTACGATGAGCAGATACCAAGGAATCACTTCCACAACGAACGCCAAACGTGGGCAATAAATATCTTTTTAGAACATGAAACTAACCCGAGTGCTCGGCAGTGTTTGGTCCATAAGAAATGGATACTCCCACCCTTGACTTACCTAAGCCAGGTCTTGGTTGCCTCCAGCATGCATGACTTCACGTGAGACGTGACCTCACCAATCTGAAAAGGGCAGTTTTCTGAACCTTTCGATTTGAATCCACATGGTGGAGGTTCGGGGGCTGGGGGCACTCTGCTGACCACAGGGCTCCAAAGTCGTCAAACCTGGCTTGAGTCCTGCAGGTGTCTTAACATTAGAAGCACAAAAACCTCCCAATAGTTAAGCCATACGTACGTAATTTCTTTATTTGTGCCTCTGTTAACTGAGCGAAGGAAATAACTGTCCGCAAGAAGCTGACGCTGATTGCAGGATAAACAGCAGACGCGCGTCCTAGATCGATCATTTATTTGCGCCCGCACTGGATGAGACTGTCGGGCGGTTGTTCGACCCGCGGTTTACTCGATAACAGTGCGCACCGCGATCTCGAGTATATGAACAAAATAAAGTGTCCAACATAGCATTCTGCCTCTCACGACAATAGTGATTAGTAATCTTTTTTAATTGCCGAAGCGCTCTGAACGTCATGCTGTGCAAAGCTGGGATCTAGCGGGCCATCCTATAACAGCAGAAATAATTAAAGCCATCGAAATTTTGAATTCTGCTTCTGCACAGGACCTAAATTAAGTCTGCCTCGTTAACTTTTAATTTCTGGTAGCGACTACTTGACAAACCCAGATTTATACCAACTTTGCCCAAAACTCTGCAAAACCAGATTTACCTACTTGCCTCAAACACTGCAAACCCAGATTTACTCACTTGCCCAAAACTTTGCAAAACCAGATTTACCCACTTGCCTAAGATTCAGCAAGCCAACCTGTAACCAATAAAAAGAATCGAGACCCGAGGAGTTATTGGAACTAGTTTGTAATACGACACTTTATCTTGTACGTCAAAGTACGGCTCAGCACCGTGAATCTTAACGCAGATCATATTAAGATGGTGCTTGCTGTGCGGTGTGTGTTCAAACATATGAGGGATGGTTTAACTATGTCCCTGTGTCCTGACATTGCGTATGCATATTCGTAGCTGGTCAGGCCTGTGAATGATTTCAATCGAACAGCAACATGATCGATATTTCAAGCACACACATGGACAGATGCAAACACACAGTCTTGTGCAGATTCTCACATACAACCATGCATGCATGAACGAATAAAATATTCGTCTCATTACTATAACAGAGATTTGAGTCATTTTTTTGAAAATTTATTATTCAAGCAGGAGAAAAAAAGCAATAGCAGAAAATGTGCCTAGGTTGTTAATGAGTGGCTATGGAGAGCAAATGTAGCTATGAAAATTGCTCCAACAGAATGAACTCTCTGGACAGGGGTTTTTTTTTTTTTTTTTGCATGTACAGTAAGACGTGGTGTGCAGCCTGTCGAAGTGTCTAAGCTTTGTAGAAACAAAAAGACTTACAGGACTGTATATTAGTCTACACTGTGCTCTGCACCATAAACTATCTGTGCGAAACAGGCAATAAAAAAATCATAGAATGTAAAGGCGATAGCCTGTGTGAAGGTGAAGAAGGCCAATGATTTGCTGAGCAGGAGAATTGATTCATCTCAGTTCTATGAGATGGAGGTGAGCAAGATGTGTTTATCAAGCCCAGAGGGCAAGGACCAAAATAAGTGTCACACTGAAATTCGTCATCTAATGTCAATGTGATCGCCTACTTAAACTTGATGTTTTTTGGCTTTCGCAAGAACACTTGTGGAGTTAGACAATGAAGCCTCTGCATTTATCAAAGATCATCGGTGAAATTTGTCTGAATAAGTCTGGATTTCTGGATCTCATGGTTGCCCCCATTTGAAATTTCCAGATTCTGAAAAGTTGTGCCTTATTGATACTATTAATATGCACTGACGACCACCAAAATGTTTTAAGATCATATGAAAATCCCGAAAAACAGTTAAGAATTTTCATCAATGGAAAAAGTGATGAGGAAACCTTACCTGTCATTGCTGATGAGAGACAAGGTGCCCCTTTAAGATACAGACTGTCATAAAACCTCCGATATCAGTGTGATGTTGCATTTGTTACCTCAAGTGCTTGCTGTTTGCATAAGGTGGAAATAGAGAAAAGTATTCATACCTTATTGTTTGATATTGGTGCTTCGTCATTGTGGTTTCCAGATGATGCTTTTTAAATATGACAGTACTTGTGTTGGCCTAGTTTAGACTGATGCGTAAAGACGGAGTTTCTTCCCGTAAAATAGCCATTAATTCAATGAATCACATTATCCTGCTCTGAATTCATGGGTAAATAATAATCTTTCACTCTATTGCATGTCCTGGGTATGGGATTCACTGTGGAGACTGAAGATGGATGGGGCTCTAATTGCGTGACTATGTTGTCATTTGTATTTGAAATCATGATACAGTCTTGTTCCATTAATGTCATTTTCATCCTTTCGACATTGATTGTGTGACAGTGAGCACAGAAGACAATGGATTAAGAGAAGAAATAAATTCCCTAGGAGAAAAGATTACTTTGGTGATATAGTGGCTAAGGCGTCCGTTTCCATGGACGAGTCATACCTAAGACTGAAAAAATGGCAATCTAGTAGCTGCCCTGCCTCCTGACACTTTAGGGAACAGTACTAGGACTGGTTGGCCCGGTGTCAGTACAATGTGACTGGGTGGGACTGAAGCCTGTGTTTGCGACAGCAGTCCCACGTGTGGCAACACCTAAACTTTGTCTAAACAACACCGTCCTGATGTGCACTTAGTTTGCAGCATGACTTTAAGCAACAACCAATCAACCTAACAACCAACCAATCCTAGTAGACAACAGTCCAGTTTTTTACTCCAAAGCACAAGCACAAACTATGGACCGAATCCCAACTGCCAACTTCTGAAATAATTTTTGGTAAACAGCAGGTTGGTCTGGCTGGTCATGTGTAAGTGGGTCTTTGAAGGTACTGACAGAAACATAACCGTGGTACAACGCAAAGTAGAATGAGGACAAGCTTTGAAGCAGAAATAAAGAAAAGCGGGGGGGGGGGGGGTGGTAGAGATGGAGGATCCTAAAAAGACTTTAAAGCAGATGCTTGCAAAACTGCACAGCCTGCCGAGGTGCAAGAAACACTGGGTATGAACTAAATTCCTCCGATGAAACCGTGATGACGGATATGTAGAGTGCTGACAGGAGCCATCATGAAGCCGAGTTTGAAAGGTTAAAATAGCTGGACGATGATAGCATCATCTAAAGCCCATCCAGAAGCAGAAACTTCCAAGATAAGGCAGTGTAGCGTTATGTGTAGTGGATGGTGAACCCACGGAGAGGTTACGGGCACCACAAAAGCAGAATGTAACCTAGCGCGGCACCACAAGGAGAAATGTACGATTACCTTTACCACAAAATAGTTGCAAGGTAGCAATGTCACGTCACCACGCACTCGTCCATGACTTCAAAGCCGGCGCATGTTTGGTCGCCTCAATATGTTTTATTAGCACGGCATTCCATGGCGTGACGGTTAACATCCATTTCACCAGCTTTCCCACCTATACGCGTCTGTCTCTATATCCATCCGCTACCTCCATCTGATGGTCCCCCTATCCTCAGTCCTTCATCCTCCCTGTCTCCATATCCATTTCCTACCTCCATCTGATGGTCCCCCTATCCTCAGTCCTTCATCCTACCTATCTGTCTCTGTATCCATCTCCTACCTCCATCTGATAGTCCCCCTATCCTCAGTCCTTCATCCTCCCTGTCTCTATATCCATCTCCTACCTCCATCTGATGGTCTCCCCTTCCACTGGTCCTACCTAGGCTTATATAGTCCCTCCTAAGTGGCAGGTATTAAATGCTCGTGGTCTGCATGTGTGGTTATGATGGGCAGCTACATCCCTGGTGACCTTAGTGTGCCATGAATGTTTTGGTTCATGTTGTCTCCGTATTGGGTTATGTGAGTGCGGGACGGCTATTGTCTGACCTATCAATTATGTCCGTCCTGCAGTGCATGGGATTCTAGCATGCACCTCTGTTCTACATGAAATGTGCTGCGCTTGTTTTGTAGTCTATATCTAAATAACCTACGAGAGACGCATCAGGCCCACAACACCTGGTGTGAAAGGCAGCCCCCACAACACCTGGTGTGAAAGCCAGCCCCACACCACCTGTTGTTACAGCAGTAAATCAAATCTGGGCATGTTGGTGCTCTCCTGGTGCTGAGGCCAAGCATGCGGCCCACCCTGTGCAGGCGCCCCAACATCAGGTGGCTCTGAAGCTGACGGCATCACTCGGTCACTGCCCTCCACAGCCCAGGGATCAAGAGGGCGGTCTGACTGACGCCGCACTGTACAAGGCATCCTTGTAACCACACAGAGCCCGCCAGCCTCTATTGCAGGTGGGGGCACTGTTGCAGATGCCACATGCTTTGTATACACGGCTGGCTCTGTGGCTGATCGTGGAACATGACTTTCTGCAGACACTGGAGACTGTGGTAAATAGGGGTGTGGCCGAGCTTTGCCAGCAATTGCCTTACCCATTTTGGAAACAGGGTTTGGGGGTGTAAAGGCCAATCCACCTCTCCTGAGGAAAGATGTGTGACCAGGCAGGGGCTGCGATGGCCTGATCACTGGCCCCTTATCTCTTTTTAAATTGCAATTATCCCTCCATCTGTTAAAACCCTCAATCCCCTGTACATCACAGGCCCTGCCAAGTGCTTCCTTGTCATCTTGTGCGCTAAGCTGCCTAGTCTTGCAAGCTTCAGCCTGCAACTGGTCTGCAGGAAAAGTGGCATTAGGTATCTCCCCTTGTAAAGTGGTTGCACGCTGATAAAGGTTGACATCAAAATCAAGGGTTTCAGCATTCCAATATTCAGCAGGAGAAGCCATAGCCAGCTGCATGAGGACTGTGTGATTGTTGAGCTGCTGGGGAGTGTAACAAAACATCATGTTCATCTCTGCTAGTTCTTGCTGACAGCTACCCCCACCAGACTGGACAGCATTACCATATGAGAGCTGAGCCCCACTCATCAGCTGGGCTGGTTTCACCTTCCTTGTTACATCAATATCTTGGAAGGCCACTTGATCGTCATCGGGCACAGTTAACAGCTTCTTGTCCTTGAAAGGCTCGGCTACAACAAAGCATCAAAGAACCAACTAACAAACTTCCTTATGCAAAACCAAATAGGGACACACTTTTTTTAAAACTAACTAGGCAGCCTTAGTGCTAATTCTATAATAAAGAATTGTTGTACAAAGTGATCTTATTCTTTGCCATTTTACAAATTTTAAATTTTTTTTCAACTAGTTTTTCACCTGGTGTCTCATTGGTGAGATATGGCTCGGAGGCTTGAGTTGGCAATGGCATTTGATTAGCCTCATGCTGTCCTTCATATGCCTCATGCTGTCCTTCATATGCCTCATGCTGTCCTTCATATGCCTCATGCTGTCCTTCATATGCCTCATGCTGTTCTTCATATGCCTGTTGTTTGCCTGTCAACCAAGACGTGCCAAAAGGCTGAGGGTATTAACAGGATCACCAACACATAGCATGTTTAATGTTATTTAGAGGCACCTGCATCTTAAGACGGAAGATAAGAGAGAGACAAGGCTGGGTGTGGTTGTTTCACCCCAATTCAGCAGGGAAGATGGGGTGATGGGGGAGTAGCAGGGAAGACAGGGTGAGGGGGGAGTAGGAGGGGGCAGGAGGTGAACGGTGCTTTGGGGAAAAAGTGGAAAAAAGCAGGAGTACTTGGAGACTAGAGAAAGCATCTGAGGGCTGACCCCCATGCATAACAGCATTTAGCAAAACGTGTTACACATTACTTTGCCTGTGATACACTCCATGTACTACAGACATGCCAGTGATCAAACAGAGGTGAAAAATTAAAGTGGAATGGCATGGGCGCCAATACTTTGGTACAGAATTTAGGTATGTAGGATTTTAGCATGGCCGTTGAACATGAATTCTGAAAATTAGATCCTCTCCTTTGTATTGTTAAATGATTAAAGGACTAATGTATTTATTGTTAAATTATTATAGGACTAATGTATTTGTCTATCTTTTGATGAACAATTGCAAAATGAAGACTTGTTTAGAATATACAGTTAACTTTATTAACCATGCTACACATTTCCTTTGAATGCGAAAGTGTGCCACAGCCTGTAGCAGACACATGCACTATGACACACACAGCAGGTGGCTTATCCACAGAGAAGCTGTGTGGCAGCCATGAGCTAGAAAAATCAACTTCTTGTTCACATTTCAGCAAATCTTTGTGTTCCTTATATGTTAGTGCAAGATAACCTTATACAAGGCTTACCTACTAATTTAGCTAATAGGGATTCCATAGACCTCAAGACTATAGAATTTTATTTCATTTCTAATTTTGACAGTAAGGCCCCGGCTGGACTTCACCTGAAAGATTAACTCTTTGTTACCTCCAACATGGAAAACAAATCTTTCTCCCTACCCTTTCAACGATCTTTTGCTTATGTGTACATTTACACCATTGTACTGTTTTAAACCTACCATTTAATCACCACTGGTATCCATTTGTGGTAATTTATTATATTTTTTATTCTTAAGTACTTTGTGTTTTGACTTTCACTTTTGCTCAATCCTTCTGTGATCATTTCTCGTCCTGCAACCTTTCTGTTTCCTTCCTTCCCAAACATCCACTTCCTGCACTCACCTTTCAAGTAGTAGCAGCTGTTTCAATCCACAGATAGTGTGGTTTCCGTTTTTTCATTTGTATTTCCCTCCTCCTTTGTTCTACTCTAATACTATATTATACTTTATTTATTCGTTGTGGGTTGTGGGTTGTGTCTGGATGAAAGGCTAATGCCCCAAATGTTGACTTTCGATCAGTATTTACCTTCGCTCCATTTCCTTCTTGTCGCTACATGCTAGTTTACCTGAAAGCAACTTCACTGCCTGTGAATCTGTAAAACGCTTCTGGAGATCATCATGCAAGGTGTTCCTAAGGAGATTGTCAAGGATCTCTGGCAGTGGCCCAATGTCAAAAGGTCCTTCAGTGGCCCAGGAAGGAATCTCAGTGGCATGTGTCTTCATCTACAACCAGTCAGTACAATTCTTTATCTACCAGTCATTTTCCACTACCCTGATTACACCGATAACTCACCATCTTATTCATCTGAAAGAATGTATTCTGTTTAATGCACTAGCCCTGTTAGGGAGTTGTGCTGTCAGAGACAATGAATGAAACTAGTAGCTCTAATGGAGAAGTTTTGTTGAAGTACACATACAGACATTTTTTGACAAATTCGTCAAAAGTAGTGGGAGTGACATCACTCTGTGACATCACAAACTGTTTCCCTAAATTTATCTCCCATATAGTAATGTAAGCATCTCAGTTTTAAGCATTAATGAAGGGGTTTTTTGGTCGTTCAAAAGTAGCAAGCTATGACCAAATTTTTTTATCTAGACTGTACTTCAGACCATACGAATATATTTTCCAATGCACACTGATGATTAATGGCAAGAGCTGATTTATGCTAAAGATTTTTTTTTATCAATCTCTTCCAGCAGTCTGGTAGCTGACCTGTTCCACAAAATTCACGATTGGAAGATCACGATTGGAGGCGCCTTTTGGTGATAGCTTGAAAATCATCAAATGACGCTTGCTGCACATGAAATAGACTGTCAGTCCCATGGCATATGTGTCAAATGATGCCTGTGGTGGAAACTTGATAAGACTTGCATTTTCTGCCTCAGATCTTGAACATTGTATAAAGAGGTCACACAGTTCTGGAGCCCAGTACTGTGGAGTCAGTGGCAGGCTGAAGGACATCTGCTGGTCATCCAGGAGGCTGGATCCAAAGTCTGCTATTACAAGGCAAAGCTGATTCTTTGAGTTCGCTTTGACCAGGATGTTATCGGCTGTAGAAAAAGTACTTCTTATCAATGTCCTCACATTTAAGATCAGCAGTTGTAATTATTTATGATTTATGGGAGGGACAAATATTCAGCAAGTTGCAAAATTAAGCCTAAATGTTGTTAAATGTAGTAATTTAATTGCCTTCCTGGGAAGGTTGGCACAAATATTACTTGTCAGGCAAGCACAAATCACCTTCATTGGCTTCAGGCAAGTTTAATTAAAAAAAATATTTGAGAATGTTTTCTTGTCAAGTTAAAAAGGCTATCCCCAGAGAGGATCAGACAACAATATCAAACCCCAAACCTTCCCAAACAAACAGAAGTACAGTCTTCTTTCAACTGCAGTCATAAAAATCTACACGTGTACATGGGAGTAAACTGCCCCAAATATCCCATAATAGAGATTTTGTCAATTCTTTTTTCTGTTTATTAATTTCAAACATTTTTAGAGGCATTACAATAGTTGTGCATCCACAGTGCCCATTGCTTACATAATGTTATATATTGCAACATAGTTCACAACAATATAGATCACAGCTGTGCCATGCAGCCAGTTTCTTAGTTAATTCCCCAAACTGCACTGGGCACTTCTGGTGCCAGACTTTTCTTTTTACTGCCCTGCCTCCTAGATTGCCCTCTCTGATACTTTCACCACTGTTAAAATTATCCCCTTTCCCCTGCAATAGTGGCACTCACTGTCTGTCACCACATTTGTCTGATGACCAATTTGCCATTTTGCTCAAGATTTTACCCCGCTGATGCTCCCAACCCCAAAGAATGACACAGTCACAGCTGTGTCCCATTTTGTTAGCAACAGCCTATCTTTATTTAACTAAAAGCAAAGTGTTCCATAACAAATGAATTGACTATGAGTAGCCGCAAATGATGCTTTGACCAGTCATTTAACTGGCTTTTTCTCCGAATGGTTGACTTTGCGTCATACCAGAACATCAGTTGCTTCCACAATTTACCACCACACTGGTGTATGTTTTACTCTTTATATAAGAACAAAAACCCAAGCACCATTGCTCCAATAATTAAAATTCAAAATGATTTTTAGCACCACTAGAAATTACAGTGTCAGTTTCAGTTTTCATTTATAAATTTATGAGGTTTCCTATTTAAAAATGCAAATTTCTTATCTAAATTTGTGTTTCTTTAACAATACTTACCATGACCCAAAGTGCTAAATTCTCATTTGGCGATCCCTAAATCGCACCCTAAAAACAAAAACCCACCCAGGCAACCCTGGTAAGACCCCTCCGCGCATGCGCACACGCTGAGCTCCCCGTGCGCACAGCTCACTGACAGGTTAAGCTGACTTTCTCTTGCCAGGCAGAACCATCAGCGGGGAGGAGGGTGGGTCTATGATGGGTCATGGTAAGTATTGTTAAAGAAACACAAATTTAGATAAGAAATTTGCATTTTCTTGTCACAATACTGTACCATGACCCAAAGTGCTGAGTCAGCACAAAAAGGAGGTGGGTGAATCCTCCAAGAACTTACCAGGTTTAAGAGGACGGTGCTGACCACAGGTGCTGGGTGACAACTGCCGCTGTCACTCCATACAAACCGTCCTCACGGCGGGCGGAGAGATCCCGTAGATAGTGGTTTATGAACGGGTC